>JAVYIG010007460.1:0-101814 GCA_035222895.1 Strongylocentrotus droebachiensis
AACATACTGAGAAAAAAAAAGGAAAGAGATATTCTGAAGAAATGTAGTTGGTGCCAGTGAAATTTGTGTGATTTTTATAAAAAAGTTGTAGCAAATAGCGTCAATGTCATTGTGAATGTTCGGCTACTCTGTTTAGTTTATCTGGAATTCAGAGAGTTATTTTCCTTCATCTTAGTTGCACTGGTTCATAGAAAGAAAAATATTGTAGACTGTAAGAGAATATATTGTAGTTATAGTCTGTAGAGTACATAAAAACAGTATTTTCACTAAAATGTGATACTACGTAGTTATACGCATGGGTGAGATATTTGATGATTTAGACCAAGCAGGATTATTCATTGATGTTAACTTGGACATTCCTCTATTTATGTCATCAATTTGTTTAAAAAACAAAAACATCATACATGTACTTAGAGGAAGTGTGCCATATAAGGAGGTTTGAGATAGAAAAACAGATTTTCTCAACATTCCAAGATCACGTCAAAGTTTGATATTCATACTTTATTTTTCAATGTGAAAATCATGATTGAACAGGTACTAATGTAGTTGCTATTATTCAGTATGTTGATTTCATCTAGATTGTATTGGTTATACTCAAAGCGGTGGTTTTGCTTTTCAAATTGGCCAAACCTGCATGATATGTATATAATTTAAGCAGTGAAAATCATGTTGTAGTAAACAGTTTTTATATTAAACGGTAAATGCATCTCAAAGTTATCATTGTTCCAAGGTTTCATTGTACGGTTTGGTTTGTGAGCAAATCTAGTTGCAGTTGTCCTCTCTCTCTCTCCCTCTCCCTTTCTCCCTCTCTCTTATTTTTTAATTTTAATTGTATTTATTTTATTTCCAGGCAAGATGATAACAATACATACAAAACATCACAAGGTTGACGAAATGAAACATTAACAGTATGATATTCTGTCGAGAGGCTCTCCACATTGGCTGGTGCGTACATAAAACAAAAGATAAAGATACGGGCTATAAAAAAAAAAGACGTTGTATTGCCCTTTAGGTGCCAAAATATGTGTCGGTCGGTCGGAAATCTCAGTTTTGAATGCTTTAATACATTTTCTTCTTCTAAAAAACGGTTAACTTTTTTATTTTTTTTTATTTTTCAAAAGCCGACCGTAAATTTCAAGATTTTGGGGTCGGTCGCAATGGGCAATATAACATCTTCTTTCTTTTTTTTTTCCCTTTTTTTTTTGAAGGGGGGGGGGGGGGCGAAGGTCAACACATACATGGATGTGTAATTAAAATTAATCCTCATATTAGGCACATGTAAGGGATGAGAAGCAAATACTTTTGTGTCATAAAATAATTACAAAATTATCTATTCAGACTAAATTTTGTGTGTGATGCATAAATATAGCAAAATGTATGTTTCTCTCTCTCTCTCTCTCTCTCTCTTTTTTCTCTTATTCTTTCTTTCTCTCTCTCTCTCTCTCTCTCTCTCTCTCTCTCTCTCTCTTTCTCTCTCTCTCTCTCTCTCTCTCTCCCTCCCTCCCTCCCTCAATTCATTGCCAATTGAAGGCACTTTCGTCACTTATTTTGACAATCATTTTCAATTTACTTTTGTTTCCTTTATTTCTTCTACGACGGTGGTGCACAATGAACACAATCAAGATATACATATCGGGGTAATTTGTGTGTTTCTCCCTCCTTTTTTGTTTACTTTACAGTTAACATTAAACATTGCGTGTCGATCGAATATTTCATTTTTTATATTACCCTAGAGAAAACTGTAAATCCATTTTCAATAGTTTGTTCCCTGTAACAAAAGCAGGGCTCATATTGCAATTACCAGCTATGCGGACTTCTTTCTCAAACATCCTATTCTTTCAACATCTCCAAGTATAATATTGACACTTGCCACTAGATGTCCGTCATAATTCCGTCTTAAACATCCTTGAATAAATGCCCCATTATTTACTTTTCCTGCGATTGAAAGAAAAATGATAAAAGGCGATCCTGTCACACAACAAACAATGAAAATAACTGACGAATCCATGGAAAACGACCAAGCTTCTCTGGTTTTGATAGCCTTGGTGATATCATATCACACGTGTAGCATCATTATAAGCTTTATCAACCAACAGTTGGACTTATTCTGCTTACAGTGTTTTAAGGGTTATTCAGTAATAGTTTTCATGATTTCAAGGTAAGGTATGCCGTTTTTAATAAGTTATACTTTCACTACATGTATATTATGTCGTCTAGAAGATTACACGGTTAATCTGATTTTCCAATATCTGTCACTTTGATCGATCTTAGTTTCTTCTTACAGACATGAACCCGTCTTATAAAGAGTTGATATCAATGGCAACTTATTTGTGATTTGGATCAATCGCAGCTCTTCATAAGACGGTTTTCTGGAATATAAGGAGCCATACATGTATGTATGTATAATTAAAAGTAGTAACAAATCTAACCAAAGGAAGCTACGAAAAAAATAAGTGTAATATATTTTGTTTGTTTAATTTGACAAATCACAATTCAAAGAGTTTATGATATTAACCAGTATACGCAAAAACACTTCCTACAATTGTTGATAAGCTAATTAAAGATGAAGAAATCTATCACCACCGAAATCAAAATGGATTCAACAGTAACTACTGTATTTAAAAAATAAAAAAAGTATCATTTTTATTTTATTTAGTGTACTATGTTAGTAAGAAATATTTTGTCTTTGTATTTATTCAATATTCATCATAATTTACCATGCAGAAACCATTCCTCTTTTAACCCATTGTTTCATATCTGAATTTTATTTAGATGCGCTAGAGTTATAAAGCTCAAGATCCGACAACCTTGCATGCGGAAATCAAGGCAGTTTCAGTAAAAGGCAGCCTGATCCGACCATCCAACTGCACAAAATGGAAAACAATGTTGTGATAACGTTTCACAGAGATCCGTTCAAGCGGTTTCAGAAGAGATTCATACATGTTTCAGTATAGTTTTGAATCCCTTGACCACGGTATATATCGCATAGGACTCGGCGCCGGAGGTCCACTGGTTCCTCATCTACAAGTACGTACTTATTTCTTGGCTAATGATTAAATGAACATCAGTTACAAGAGAATGTGAAATTGTCTGATGTTTGGATTACAACAGAGATATTTGAAAGAAGGAACGTGTAAGCAGGTGTGCAAAGGAAGGAAATGATTCTTTCAAGTGTTTTAATAACTATTTTTATTTGAACGACCATGTCGGGGATACTGCCAACGCACCCCGGTGATACGATGGGACTTCTTGCGTTTGTAGATTTGGCTTCAAACGATATCAAGATGGCTCTTGATAGGCCGACCAGATCAAAGAGGAAAGTCAACCATCGGAAGTACCTTCAGAAACATATCAGACGCCGGGAAGAGAAGAAGGAGAAGCAGAATGATGACGATAGGCAAGATGTGAGCGTGCATGATACGGTAGATGATGTCGATAGTGGTAAGACGACAAAGACGCGACCCGCCATGTCCCGATTAGTTCCATATCAACATTTCACTAACAAAGTCGCTAGTAATAGAACAGGTCGACGACAAACGTTGAGGCCTGGTCCACAAAGTCGGTCTCTGACAGCACTCTTTGATACGCAAGTGTTGGACAAATTTTCAACGACCGAAGAACGAGTAGAAAAGGATCGTCAGAAAGTGCCGCTTCGCTCTCGAAACTTACCGTCGTCATTTTTCGCAGAGCCAAAACCAAGAATACCTTCGGTGTCCGACTCTTCGGGAATAAGAAGCATCCATGGCTTCGGCGACACGACGTCAGTGCCATCGTCGTTGCTATCACCACCGTTGTCAATACCGTCCTCGACGTCGGACACTGCAGCGCTTGATTGGCTTCTCCCGACGACGGACTTTCATGAGATGATTGACTACTGGCCCGACGCCATCGATCAGGGAAGCGAAGAGACAGAAGTAGACGGAGAAGATAAGCGGGTTTTCGCAGAGTGTCAAATGTTGCCGACTAATTCAAGTATGGAAGTTTCTCATGAAACTCCCAACAATTCAAATCTTTGTTCTATGAATGGAGTTCATTTTGATGATGTCTATGGCACGCACCACCCTCCTCATCATCATCCTCATCGACAGCCCCATCGTGATACGGATATTCATCAGTCCGTCGACGATCCAGTGGTTCAGAGTCGTTATCAAAACTGTGCCACTATGCCGTGTGGTTCTCCTGGTGTCCACATGCCGCCAAATAATAACTACATCAGACATGACTTTAATAGCACACCCTTGCCCACATTTCCAGAGGCATTTGCTCCTCATGAAAACCTGCCAAAACACTCGTCTTATACTCCTGACGATTCCTTCACCAATCAATCGATTCCTTTTGATCGTGGTCATTTACCAGATGTAATCATTGACCAGTACTACACATCACTATAGAATGTTCTTGTACCCATCTTTCAGATACAGTTGACGTAACTCTGATATTTTACCAACTATGGATGCCTAATTCAAAGTCCTATCAACATTATGTGCTAACTTGCAGTAGGAGTTTTGGTAAGGAGAGATTAATTAGGTGAGTGTTCTTTCTGTAAGGAATATATCAGGGCATGGTTCATTATAATGCGAAATTGGTAAGGTACCTCCTGGAAGAAAAGAAATCGGTGGATTTCGAACCAAATTTGCCAACAAGTAAGGCAAAACTTTCCAAACAAACATTAACGAAAATGTCAATGAATACGAGTTCTCGGACATTCACATTTTATCAACGTGAAACAAAAATGTGTCATCGGTATTGCGATTTATTTGTTCTATAAAGCTCGGCAATTTGCACACAATTATTTTTCAATATGGTGGGGTTGGTCATACCACCTGCCCCCCCCCCCCTCCCCCACCTTCCTTGAGCGACACCCCTGATCGCCGCCCATTAACCATTGTATTCGCATCATTGCCTATGTTCAACATGAACTTGCTTTGAGGCACAATGCCTAATTTTCCTGTTTTAAATTTTTATCGTCGCTTGAGAAAGCATAATTTTATGCGTGCTTGTATCGCCTTTTCATTTAGATATGTAAATATTAATTTCAAATCTCATTCTAACAAGAGGATTTTTTGTGAATTATGTGTTTCCATGTTGTTAGGACAAACGTGTTCGACTGAAAGAGGAAATGAATTATAACATTTTGCAATACCAACATTATATACATACTCCTTGTGTCGATAGTATTTTGTTCTGTGTCTTTAGACTAATTTCATAGAAAGAAAGTGTATTCGAGATGATGTCATAAGCTTAGTACAATATCTCATCCAGGGTCGTACCACCACCCTAATCTCTCTCTCTCTCTCTCTCTCTCTCTCTCTCTCCCTGACACACAGGTCTCTCTATTTTTTAGTTTCTGCCCCCTACTTCTGGGCCTAATGCCATTTTCTTTGTTCACGTCGCATGTTTTTTCTGTTTCAATCCATAAAAATCATAATTGTAAAAAGTTATACATCAACCTGAAAAGGTTTATTAATTATAGTACTTTATCATTTTGTATGGCTATTACAAATCCTCATCTAAATTGCCTTGGAAAGGAGAGTCAAAGGGACTGCACTACTCGCGTGTAACTTGAGACCTATCATCACTATGAACCGTCGCTGTGTCTGATGATAAAATAAAAATTGGTCGGGTCTCGATGTGAGAACGGTTTGACACTTCTTATGCATCAAATCATAATTTATACACTCACTTCATCGTCGCCAGGGGTATTTGGTTTGTCGTTTTGATGACTAAGGAATGAATGTTTTCCTTCCTCATCTATAGTAATGAACAGCATGTGTCGTTTCTCTCTTTAAACCAGGCCTTTAAGCATCTACGCCAAATATATAGTGTGGATGATGAAATTGACCTCAACGGAATCCATGCGTGAATGGAGTCAGCATTATTCTCCCGAAGATATATTCCATCAAGACATTTCAAACTGTGCCTTTGAGGAAGAGAAACGTTATTTTAAAATCTACCGCAAAAGAAACGTGCCGGAGAGCCATCTGTATTATCCGTGACCTCACGGTTAACGAAAAATAAGGTCAAGTCGCAAGTTCAACGTCACTAGCTCTCCGGAACAGGTTAGATTAGACCAATTAAGTCTTTAGGATCTTTATCCTAATCATCTTGAGTTTAAGGATGGCTGCTGAGTGTTTCTCATCTTCTTCACCTGTTACTTATACTAACCGTTTCGTTAACTATCGGGAGCCATTCGGTATATTGTTGACTCTCATTAGAGAGGTTCTGGATTCGATCCTTTCTCGGTGCTTATCCTTGGTTAAGTTTTGCCCACATTTATTTAGACCTCTCAACCCAAGTCAAATGGACTCCTTGAAATGCTCGCGATCGAGAAGAGCAGTAATAATGCTGATGGCTAGAGACCTCAAAATATTGTCATGATTCTTGCTAACAAATCCTCAAAAAGTACGACTAGACATTTGCTAGATGCAGAACAAAATTTCGGTTAAACTCATGCGTGGAGGAGACTGTGATAAAACATGTACAGTCAAACCTGTCTTAGTGACCACCTGTCTACAAAGACTACATATTCCCCTTGAAAATGGTTTCTCATTGAAACATGCAGTACTAAAGGAACATGTCTACAAAGACCACCTGTCTACAAAGACCACTTTTTGTGCTTCCCTAGGGCGGTCGCTATTGAAAGGTTTGACTGTACTTTCAATAAATTTGAAAATGCATCATTTTGGCTTCTCGATAAAGATTGGCTGATGTGCATCGTTGATGCGTCCATGGTTATTGTAAACTTGACCGCAAGTGGCCCATGCTTGAAGGCCAATTAAATTAAGCATGACCCTACTGTTTTGGGGGCCAAGATGAGAGTCTGAACCCCGTCCAATGGCGTTCAGGAAACCCTAGGATTAAGTCCAGGTCCTCCTAGATCCCTATCAAACGGACGTCAGATCCAGGAACACTGCTGGACAGTCTACCCCCTTTTCCCTCTCTCTCTCTTTCTTTCTCTCTCTCTCTCTCTCTCTCTCTCTCTCTCTCTCTCTCTCATTCCCTCACTCTTCCTGCCCTCTTTCATTTTTCTTGATCTGCTTTTATCTGTATATCTCTGTCCCTTCCCCTATCACCCCTCTATTCCCTCCACTCTCCCTCACTCCCAAACCGCGCGCGCTCTCTCTCTCCCTCTCTCTGTCTCTCCGTATCACTCTTTTTCTTTTTGCCGCTCATCCCCCTCTCTTTACCTCCCTCCTCCCCTCTCACCCTCTCTCTCTCTGCCCTTCCTTTTATATCTCTCTCCCATTCTCTCTCTCTCTCACTCTCTCTGCCCTCCCTCTCTCTCTCTCTCTGCCCTCCCTCCCCTCTCTCTTTCTCTCTCTGTTTTTTTTTCTTCTCTAATTATATCATGCTCTTCCACCTCTCAGTCTGTCTCTCTGTTACCCTCTAACTCTCACACTTTTAAAATATATCCAAATTCTTTGTCCATCCCATCTAGCTTTCTCATTCACACCTCTCTCCCTTCCTCGGTCGCGAATCTTATCACAATGCTCACCACACTTAATTCAATTGACTTTCATTTTCCGTTTCAGGAACAATCTTTGAAGAATTGGGCCGGGTTGTGGTCAATACCTTGTCTGGATTGATTGGTGTATATCTATTACATGCGCATAACCAGTTGTTCCTCAGTGCCCCGTCCCCACTGTTCATGCTGGTAATTCAGGTGCGATTTTTCTCTTCTATTGAAACAAACAGAGGTGCTGTGGTCTAGTGGATAAGTCACCCGACTACAGGTACGGGGTTCGAGTCTTGCCGCAGCACTAATGTCCTTTGGCAAGACGTTGATCTAAATTTGCCACTCTCCACCCAGGTGTTAAATGGGTACCCGGTAGAATGCGAAAGTTAATGTGGTTGGATAAGCAAGTGTGCGCTTGTAAAATGGCGACTGGCCGGAATGCTCCCCAGGGAGTGGACAATGTGCATACATTGTGTGTGGGTGAGCCTGAATCCGATGACCGGGGTAATTATATATCTGTAAAGCGCTTAGACACGTCGTTATATCGACCCAATCGATGTATAATGCAACTGAGTGGAAATATACCCTTATAGGTGTCATTTTACGGATCGATCACTTCATTTTGGAAATGAATTCACTTAAATCCAATCCAAATTTTAAGAGACGTCAAGGAGTTTTAGCCTATATCCCCTTGGTGAGATCCACGCCAAAGTAAAGTGGCTTGTATTACTCTTTTAAGAGTGGATTCGACTATTATGAGATAGGATTTCCACTCCAAAACGAAGTGATCTCTAACATGACTCCCGTCCAACCCGTCTGTACGTTTAAAGAGTAGGCCCAGGATTCCGCCCCAAATTGAAAGAAAGAGTTGAGTTCTGGTTATGCAATCACAATGTGAAAGAAAGTGTGTGGAAGCGACCGGATGTAGCACATAATCACCAAAATGATACAAAATTGGCTCAATCTTGCTGAATTTAGCATGTACTGTACACAAAATAACATAACTGTTGGCACGAATATTTTGGTCCAAAACCTTTAGCTGTTACTTGTCTCATTTAGAATATGAGGTTATTTGAAGAGCCATTCTTTTCAGGGGACATTTTTTTCTATGATACTCTTCCACACAAACTTTTTTTGTTTTAATCTTTCGCTGTAGGCCTACTCAACCTTTTCTTTAATACGCTGATATCATGCCGAACAACACAGTTGAAAAGTCTAAATTAAATATTACCGAATGATAGAGGAATTAGTTAATGATAAATAACGATAATCGAATTAGCCCCGCCCCATCTAAAAGAAAGAAAACATATTCTGCAAGCGCAAACGTCTGCGACAAAGCAAACTATGAACTAAAAGTCTATAATAAAGTTATGGAATGATAAAGGAATTAGTTAATGATAAATAACGATAACCAAATTGACACCGCCCCAGTTTTTAAGAAAGAAAAAAAATTCTGCAAGCGCAGACGTCTGCGACAAACCGCAAACTATGAACATATAAAAATAACGACTGTGAGACTAAATTTAGATCACAAGTGCTGATAACGTTGGAGGTGGAATAAAAAGAAAATGATAGCAATCACACTTAACGCTGTTTGTACAATATTATTAGACCTCGTTAATTGCTTTAGATAACAACGAATAAAAGGGGTATCATTGTATGAATGTGTACAGGTAAAACAAAAACTAAAACAAACTAATCAATGACCTTGTCTACTAGTTTTTCTGTCGTGTTAAAGATGAAGATATATTTGCAAACATTTTTTTTATTGACAAATTGATAAACGATAAAAGTTCGTTTCGAAAAAATAAAATGAGAGTGATAAAATGTTCAACTCCTCAAAGCCCTTTATAGAGAAACTACTCTTCAAAGACATTGTAAAGAAAGCTTGTTTAATGCGCTGTAGTATACTGGGTGATTATTCTACAGATAAGAAGACCCATCGAACTTTTTGACCCAATTACTTAAATCTAAAAATAAAATGACACAACTACTTAGAGGAGTATGTTATAGAAACTGGTCTCGTAACAAATTATGAAGAGTGCATTCATTCATGTAGGTGAAATTGCGTTTAAATTGAAGAGTATCATTACTTTTGCATGTTCCATTTAGTTTACTTAATTTGAACACGATCGCAAAGACTTTCGAAAAACATACCTTTGAAAATTTTAAAAGCCTTGTCCGTCATAATAATTTGGAAATGTGATAACATTATACAATAAATGAAAGGGTATTCAAATTTTCAAAAGCCTTAGCGATCGTGTTTTTTGTACACGTTTGCACTGGAATGTAGGACAAATTAATGTCGAAAAATTAATTATTAAGGAAACCTGACACCATGTTTATCTTTTCATTATAGCAATGTAATTTTTAACAATTTGTCAGAAATCTGAAAGAACCGTAACAAATATTAGAAGAGAATAATACCCATACATAAGCCCAAATCTCGCGATGAAAAGGGATATATTCTGAAAATATCCATGGTAATAAAGACATTATTCATAAGAAAGTTGACACTCAATCAAAAGAAAGATACTCCCAACTTTAATCGCAGTACAGCTTAGATTAGTAAGCATATTCATAATTGAAGAATGTTATTACACCTATGTTATTAGAGTATTTTGGAAGGAATGCTATGGGTGGTAATATCCATGGGTATAGATTGAGCTATCAAGTATCAGGTAAAGATTGAAGATATCTTAGCTAGAAGCTAAACAGGACTGTAATCAGCGGACACAGCGCACTTCGTCCATCTACACCCCTGTCATTCACCGCAGGCTCTCATCGACATCACACCTTGTTATCCTCTATACGTGTAGCTATGTACGTGTACTGGTGTAGCGACTGGGGTCACGGGGGCAATTAAGTGTTCCAATCAAGTAACGAAAAATAAGTGGAAATTATAAGAAGAGAGAGGTAGCAAGCAGAGACAGAGAGGGAAAGAGGGCCGGGGGGGGGGGGGGGGTAACATAAAAAGAAAGACCATAGAATCACTTCCAAACCTTATACAGAGTCTGCGGACATGCTATTTTTTATTTGGGGGGAGGGGACTATTGCCCCCCTTATGATGCCAGTGCCCTTTAGTGGCTCGACCTTCACTCCGTCAATGGCTATGGGCCAAGTTCTTTATTTAAATGTATGACCAATAGTTTAAAATTAAACCAAACAGCACCAGAGATAGGACCCTAACATTTTGAGGGGGGAGTGGTTGGGGGGGGGGGGGGCGGGGTGCGTCGGCCAAACCAAATAAACCGACAATCTAGATGTAAATTTCTCGAAAATCAAAACAAAAATGATATTAAAGGTGTTTTAACAGCTGTACAGACGAGTAAGCGAAAATCATATTTCATTCTTGCTCTAAATTTAATCGAGTCTGGCTTAATTGTGATTTCGTTACTTACAGCTTTCTCTCAACGCGATCGTTGGACAATTACAATGAATGAAAATTCATTACTATAATAATTGTTTAAATAGGTGTTAATCATATTCGGTAAATAAAAACTTGTCATTTATGGTACATATTCATCATAAGATTGTGTTGAGTCATTACACGGTCGACAAACTTTATATTCCAGTTAAATAAAATGTACCGGGTCCATTCATTTTAATTGGTTTTGGTCTGATTCAATTAATGTCATTATGACGTCTAATGTACGAGAGTAAACGTCTGCATTTTGAGATTTTTATGTCGCATAGAAATATGATTCAGATATATACTTCACCGTTTACAATACTAACATAAAGTTTGCTTTGTAGAAGCCTAGAAGGGGTAATTTTAGAATCACTGAGGATTATTTCCAGGTCAAACTGAATTTAGAGTCGATATCCCTGAAACGAAATTAAAAATGATTGTTTCGTTGTGTTCAAGAGACTTCGAATGAGTCTATAGGTATGATTATGAGTGTAATTCGCACGGTCTATTGTATTTCATAGGCTCTTTACTTTACTTTACTTTACATTAATCCAGCGATGCTATAGGACTATGCCTGTTCATCGATCCTAAATGTGTCTTCTTCAGTGGTTATACATTATCATGTCATTTCATATGAAATACTGCTCCTTCTTTGATAATGGGAGGGTCTGATAGAAGTAGGCTCTTCTTCGAGACTCTACGGACTTGTGCATAGGTGTCAAATTAGAGCCTGCGTCGCGAGACTAGTATAACATGTTTTGGATGTATGTACCGCCCTCAATCACGAGCCAGGCGAGAACGAACGACCAGCACTTAATTGGTGGACTGGTTATCGGAGAGTACGGGTGCAAAGCAGTTACCCCGAGATAATCGTTCTATAAATACAGTGTGAATACATTCTTGTCAACATGCTAGCAAATATTTGATCAACGCTTTTAGCCCAGGATTTCTACATTTAGACCAAATACACAGCTGAGTTTAAGCTGTTATTTAGTTATTATCATCTGGTTATTGTTTGTTTACGATTATGGTCATATTTTGGGATATTTGTGTAAGCTGTATTTAGACTTGAAAGTGGAGTGATCGAGACATCTTCAGCGATAAGCTGTTGATCTTTATTTTTTTATCGTGAAATCGCTGATTATTTTCGTTATCAGACGATTAATAACTTGGACGATAAGATGTTGATATATAAATCTGATGCGATGTGCGGCGATTCGAACTGCCGAAGCGACGACCGAGCACAGTTGAACGCGGGAGAAATCGCCACCGTTTCCGACACCGTTTGCTTTCATTGTCGAAAGACACGGAGAAAATTCCGGAAAGTATTTTCCTACCTGCGCTCTCATCTGAAACCGAAGAGGGTTAAGCAAACATACTGTTCATCGAAGTCCACATCGTCGTCGACGTCATCGCCCACATCCAAGATGATAGACAAGAAAGTTGTGCTGTTCGATCTCGGAGGTGTGATCGTGACTCCGCCCCAAAGAGCGCTCTTGAAATACTGTGAGGAGGCAGGCCTTCCAAGGTAAAGTTTCCAAAGTTTTACTTTAGTTAACTGGAAAAAAAGAATGAGGATGGAGGGCATAGACAGATTGGGGTAGATGGGGAAAGAGAGTGAGTGAGTGAGAGAGTGAGAGAGAGAGAGATAGAGAGAAAGAGAGAGAGGGGAGAGAGAGAGAGAGAGAGAGAGAGAGGGGAAGAAATATAGATAGAGAGAGGGAGAGGGAGAGAACAACTCTTGTATTTACTATTTATACTTTATCCAGTATGATATTACGAAATCAACAATGTCGATAACATAACAATTCGTCATAACTTGTATTATAGGGCCTATATTTTTCTTCTATTTCATAACATTTTTACCCTTCCATCTTTTATATTTGCATGTCGTTTTTCATCAAAAGCACCTTACGGGTTTTCCAGTTTTTTGCTGTTCAAACCAGTCTGAAATCAGCATCTCACTCATTTCATTTTTTCTAGATGTGATGGTTATGCAAACAATTGCAAGAACATCTTCTTTTGTTTGTGGACCCTCCAAGGCTTTACCATGTAACCGAAGATGATGATATTTTAATGGCGTTCATAAAATACCGATGGTCACTTGTAGAGCCATTTATCCTTATAAAATAAATGACAAATAAATGATATGAGAGGTTAAAAAGTTGCAACATTAATGCTGGTATTATTTACAGTCTTAAGTAAGTTGAAAAATGTCCTGATTTAGTGGATAAGTCAAATATTTTATATCGAAATGGACCTGGTTCGAATATCCGCCAGAATGAATGTCTTTACGCAAATTCGCACTTTCTGCTCTTTACCCATATAATAAATGGGGACCTGTATCTGGTAGGATGATATTCGCCATTGCGAGTAGCGGCAAACGTACAAACTGTAGGTAGAATACTCCGCAGGGAGTGGAGGGGTTGCACGCATTGTGAACGTTCAAAGTCCTTCGAAACTATATTGTTCATGAGCTCTGCAAATATATTTTGTTGTCTTATCATTCAATTCATTCAGAACCTATCAACTGAATACCTGAAATGATTGTTCTTTCTTTCACTCTTTTTAAAGTGTTGCAATTTCATCGGTTTAATATGCTAAGAGCAAGAAG
Source organism: Strongylocentrotus droebachiensis (assembly GCA_035222895.1). Classification (NCBI taxonomy): domain Eukaryota; kingdom Metazoa; phylum Echinodermata; class Echinoidea; order Camarodonta; family Strongylocentrotidae; genus Strongylocentrotus; species Strongylocentrotus droebachiensis. The sequence continues at coordinate 13,483 of JAVYIG010007460.1, forward strand.
GGAAGTAACTCAGTGCAAAAGTACGCTTGCTTGCCGTGATATGCATCACGTTCTCTGACCATTACTAAAAAAGGAAAGTCTTAAGCCTTCTACAAACAAACCGTATAAGGGATTGAACCAATTCCTAGCTCAAAGCAACAACAAAAAAACTACAAAAGTTGTAAAATATGCATTAGTTTTATCAATGAGTATTATCTTAAAACAAATACAGCACCTCAACGAATTACCCAAAGTCTCTTTCTTTCAAACCAGAAAGGAAGAATTGTACAGCAAGCACTATAGAGAAAGACGGAGTGGGATATACAAGTTTTTACTTTATAGTACATGTATGAATTAAAATCGAGAATCCGTTTCCTAGATACATAATGGCATTCATATCGATTCATCAAATTATCTCATCAACTATTTACATACCCGACCTGTTCATTTTCCCTCCTCTTACTTTACTGCAATTTTTTTTCTTTTCTTCAATAATCTTCGATAGATGTTTAATTAGGTCACAGGTTTCGATCTAGGGGTGGCTGATTCTCGCGGTTGATTGATCCAAGTAATTTGGATTAAAAGAAAATCGACCACCTTCTCACTTTTCGATTGTAACAACATATTGATTTTGGTCGATAATTGCAGATAATTGTAGCTTTGGCCCTGCTCTTCTCTTAGAATGAAAATAAAAAGAATTTCTACCGAGAAAAACAAAACAATCAATTAATCCTCATCCCTAGGTTGATGCAAATAGAAAGCAATGAATCTGTACAACTCTTCGTTGTATGATCTTGATCAAAATCTTTAAAAAAAGATATAATAATAATAATAATAATATTCAGATTTTATAGAGCTTAATACATCTCGGACGTCTCTAAGCGCTTTACAGATATAACACTAACAAGGACCTGTACAGAGAAATGAAAGAATATTTTTGCTGTTGTTTGGTTCGGTTTGGATTTATTTACCTTACAAAATTCTGCATATACCTGTTACAGGTATATGCATAATTTTTAATATATTTACATAACAAAATAATAACGATAATTATTTTAAAAGAATATGACTGGATTTCTCTGTTCAGAAATCATAAAGTTCGTCCGAGAGGTGCAGCAAACCTCTATAGAAAGGGCCTCACGCTGTTGTTGCTGGTTTTGTTGCCAGCTGCTCTTTGGAGATTTGCTATTGTAAAAGTTAGATTTATTGGCATAAATGTATTTGTATCTCGTTGCACGACACTAGCTCATTGCAAATTTAGTGAGATTATAGATACAGAAAAAGGGAACGACGGGAGTCGATTTATTTTAGTGCACGAAAGTGCACGAAACCCCCTCAATATCCATCAGAAGCATATCATTGGATTCAGACTAAACAAATTAATAAAAGTTAAGAGGTAATAATTGAGAAGGGGGGATTCGGTCAATGTATTTTGAAGCCATGAGCAGGGTCGTAGCCATAGTTTGATGTTTGGGAGGGGGGGGGGGGCACATACATGTAATTGATTGACGTCCTGGGGAGGCCCCCCCCCCCCCCCCCCCCCCCCCCCGTGGCTACGGTCTGGCAATGAGCATGTCGTGCATTAAACAACAATGTGATGTTCAAATAGGCCTATCTTGTAGAAAGAAATGAGGTATTATTATTTTGTTGGGCGGGCTGGTTATCTTATCTCGTTATATGTTTTGGAGAATTTTCGAGAAAAGGGTGTATTCCATCGCAACGTGCATTTTGTTGAGTCTTATAGAAAGAACAGAGGTATAAGGAAGGGATAGAGTGGGGGTGATGGTGATAAACTTAAAGTGATCTCCCTGCTAGAGTTTGTATACTATGGGAGGAAATGGCTGACCTGAGAAAGGTGTGTTAGATATCACTACATGAACGGAAGCTCCGGCTGCAGCCTTGTGTAATTTGATGAAATAAGATTTGACTCGAATAACCTTTCGGTAGACAGGAGAAAAAGACGAAAATGAAGGTGATGAGACAGAGGGGTATGGGGAATGAATGAGAGAAAGAGAGAGGGAGGGGAAGGGGTGGTAAGGCAAATATGATAAAACAATAGAGAGATTGCCGGATATAGGGAGAAAGAAAGAGAGAGAGAGAGAGAGAGAGAGAGAGAGAGAGAGAGAGAGAGAGAGAGAGAAAAAGAAAGGTAAGGGGTAGTGAGACAAAGAGGATAAAACAATATATACAGAGAGAGAGAGAGAGAGAGAGAGAGAGAGAGAGAGAGAGAGAAACAGTTTGGCAGAGAGACAGTCTATGATATACAGGCGAGATACATGAGCAGAACGAGAAGAAAAAAAAGAAAGAGAGGGGGAGACACACATCCATACAGACAGACGGAGGGATATGAATGGCGGGTGAGGGGACGGGGCAGAGGGTGGGGGTGGTGGAAGAAAAATTAGATCGAAGAGAAAGAAGAGGTAAAAATATGGAGGTTATCCTGTACATGTAACTAGTTTTCCAGCATGACTGTGTCACTGTCCGTTTGACTTCAATTGCCCATACCTTTCAAATACAGGTTGTTGCGATGAAAGATCGGTGATGCTGAGTGAAGTCCTATGACTTCATTCCATTCCCATGGTATTTAAATTACATTCATACGAAATGTAAAATCCGGTAGCGCGGCTGATCCACCATTTGTCATGTATTTACGGCTTCCAACTTCATATCCGCGCCCTTTCAAAATAATGTACCAATGCACATTTTGTTTGACAGAAGACCGATTCCAGACAAATTTGTCATGTTCCTAATTCCTGATAAAAGTCTTGTTTCTCAACCATGGTATTTGCAACAAGAAATGTAATTTTGAGACGATTTTTTTTCTTCTTCTAAAATTAGAAAAAAAAAATTAATGTTCAGGAATTTGTATATCCTAAATGACATCAGTTCTGAAATCCCTTGTAAACGTGAGCTAATAATGATAATAACAATAATGGGGGATATTTGTTTGCGCACATGATCATCCACTACGCAAGGTGTTCAAGGCGCTCCAATATTACCCGGCTCGCGAACTTTTCAGTCCTCACAGCATTCAAGGAATTCCTTCATACCGGTACACGTTTAAACACCTGGGTGCAGAGTGGCAAATGTAGAATAATGTCTTGCCAAAGGACATTGGTGCTGTGGCGAGACTCGAACTGCGAACCGTGAACCATGTGATCCACAGTCCAACGACGTACATGTACATGTATCTACTAGACCACGACATAGGAAAATGGAAAAGAGGCCTAAAAGAACAAGAATAGTCAGAAATTTAAGAATTCTTAGAAACAAGAAGAGGGTTGAGGTACATGTAGGTGAAAACGGATTTAAAAATAAATGAAAAAATAGTAGTATAAGGGAACTAAACACTGGTGTGACAAATTGTCACCTGGCATGATTTCTCTAGATTTTCTTCGAACTTTCACACCGCGTGATATAAACTTTTCAACAATTCTCAACTTTATCCGAAACAATATTTTCTAAATTTAGAAGGCAGAGTGCATAGAAGTTCCGAAATAGTTACGATATCCACAAGACACTTGGTTGATTTGCGATTTTTTCTTTTCATTCTCCCTTCCTCCCTAAGCCATGTTTACCTTTCTTTGCAATATTTTGGCTCTGTGGGAGGGAGAATAAAGGAGCCTATATACAGTAAAATGTCACTTATCAGATCCTTAGCCGGATTTGTCGGTTCCGTAGCTTGAATATAAGGAGGAGGTTCTGAAATACATTCCCATGGCGACACAACTGACAACAAAACAACTGCGTGAGGATCACAAAAAAAGCAAGTCTACGGGTATCAAGATTAATAATAGTGGCATGCATTAGAAACGCAAGAAAGCTCTCGTATGCAGATCAACATTAAGGATTTTAGATTTGCACGACGAGAACGTGGACTGCTCGTGTGACACCATTTAAGGCAATGTGACGTCACTGCCAGTGCCTTAAAATGACGTCACATTACCTTAAAAGGATGTCACACATCGCAGTCCACGTTCTCGTCGTGCAAATCTAAAAGTCCCTATTGGTGCCCGTTGTACACGAGACGTGATTGGCTGACGTAGAATTGACGTAGTACTGCGTCAGTGATTGGCGCAGCCTTTGACTCACCACATGAGAATGACGTTGTACAAAGAGTGAATGAAAAACGAACGCTAAAAGCAATGCATTGAAATACTGGATCAGGCCTTAACTGTCTCGATAGACTTGATTGGCAGAGGTAATATCGCAATTAAAATGATAATTCCTGATAAACCAATGGTTTCAATATATATAAATAAATAAGTACATTTTGAACATATTAATTATAGTGTTGATAGAAGTTGCTGATTTGCGTTGTGTCATGTAACCCCCAACGGATGGCACGCACCCTGTCCCATACCATTGAGAAGAAAACGACTTTGAACAAACCATCCTCTCGCTTTGCCAAAATCATTCAAACTTTTGAAGACTGCTGAAAGCTTCTTCGAATATCTAGGGACTACAGAGAAAACAGAACACGCCATCTCTCAGAGGAAATCGATATGACGAATATGATTTCAACCATTCACCCCTCCCTTTCTGTTACCCTATTGCAAGAAATCCCAGGGAGCCCCCAAAAACAATTATCCCAAATTGCTTCGAGCAAGGCTTCGCGCCCGACCGTCGGCCCATTCAGCTTTGACGGAAAACCACATTTCTATCTTATACGTTATATCATACTGCTTGCAGAATACTACGTTGTGGATATTAGGGAACGTGAGAGGAAGGGGGAGATTTTAGGAAGTTGATAAAGTTGACAAGAAGCCCCTCGAAATTGTTTATCTAAAAAATTGATCAGTGATTAATACGGGAAGGAGAACAGAACAGCAGGGGGGATCACTTCATATTATCATGCCAACGTCGTTGATGTGTCGATGCTTTAGTAGCTAAAATTAGCGAAAAGAGAGAGAGAGAGAGAGAGAGAGCGAGAGAGATAGAGAGAAGAAACAAAATACTATGACTATTGCGTGAGTAGATAAGAGGCGGAATTGCCTAAAAGATCCGTTGTTCGTCATGAAACGATATAATAGTAATAATAATCCCTTTGATTTCATCTATGAAATATAGCTACTGCGTTAAACAAGATTAATGATTGATATGTTGCACGCTAATGCAAGTGAATGTCAATCTTGTTTGGCGTTCTCACTCTGATTTATGTATCTCCGAGTGGAATAACTAAAAAACTCCTAAAATCCTAATCAGGTCGTTCAGCTTGTTCCATTCCAATTAAAACTACGTGCTTGGTCACTGTTTTTTCCCGCATAAATTTGAGGGGGATTATTTACAACTCCATTTGTACCAAGTCTGGGCTACTTTTTTTTAATATTTATAAGTATTCATCCGAACAGACTTGACTGATATTGCTTTAAAAATTCAAAGAAATCTATCATCTTGCTTCGGTTACATCATAGATATAATATTGAAGTAATTAAATGGTAAAGTTTCGTTTATTAACCAGTGGGATAAGAGATTTTTAAAATTTTATTCCCGAATCCCATTCCTTTCCCTCACCTCCAACGCACTACGTCACCTTTCTACTCTTCTTTTCTCCCTTTTTAGTGTCCTCCACTATCCCAACCACCTCTCCTTCTCTGTCTCCTCCATCTCTTGATCTCACTCTCTTTTTCTCTCTCTCTCTCTCTCTCTCTCTCTCTCTCTCTCTCACACACACACACTTCTTTGTTTCTGTCTGTCTGCCCATCTGTTCTGTGTCTGTATAATCTCTTCATCTCTCCCATCCCTCCCCTCTCTCTCTCCGTTTCCCTCTATTTCACTCAGTATTATCATGTGATATCGATTTGAATCATTTTCTCCCTGTATGCATACCCAAAATCAGGAACAGTTTGTTGACGGAGAGTTTTGTTTTCGAGTTTTGTTCTGTTTTTCCCACTTCTAGTGCTCTCATAAACCCTAATACGCCTTCAATGTGAGCCAAGTTGACTGTGTCTCGTCTACACTGAGTTAATCTGTGAGATAAACATGAACAGAAAACATGAATTCATTTAGAAATTACGATTTTGGCAAACCGGTTTGATTTAATTTAAAAAGGAAGACACAGTATTCATTCAGATCGAGTATATCCGTCACGTTAAGATTGAGATACCCATGCAGGATTAATCAATGTCAAACTCGTACATGTCTTGTCCATCAATGTTTTACTGAAGACGTGTCTGGGGGGGGGGGGGGGGAGTGGGGGTAATGCGATATCCTAATCATGTTAGCAGAAGATTGTGTGTAATATAGAGGCTGAATGGTGTAATCATGAATTGAGAATCGTTTGAATGATTCGACAATTGAAGAATAGCAGAACATCTAAAAGGCGGGCATCTGATGAGTCACGGTATAATGGACCATACAAGTTTACTCCTTAAAGGGATAGTTGAGTTCTGTTTTCAGACCGCAAATGCCTTCAAAGTGCATGGTTCTTGCTCTTATTCTTATCTATGATACTTCTAGTGCCCTTTTAGAACCTAAAATTGCTATGAAGGTAATTTTAGACCCCCAAATTGTGTGAAATTTAGCCAATACGATCATACCAATTCAGCTCCACTTTCAAACAAACACGGTGACCGCTAATTAATTATTTAATTAGAAATAACAATACATCGGCCGGCTGGTTGTGCGTAATAAGTAACACGAAAGTGCCAACAAAAGAAGCCAACATCGGCATTGGCTAAAATACGACGTAAAAGGCGATATTTCGTTTTTTAAACGGTTTTTCAAATATTTCAAAATATCTAATATTTGTGGTGGTACACAAGTATTAGAAATCGTTATATTTCAGCCGTCTCTGAACCGATTTTGAACAAACAAAGATGATTTTGATGTTCTTTCAAATTTGACACTCAGTTTTTCATTATCTGACAAAAAAATTATTTTGTGTAGCGCCCTCTGCAACAGAACTCAACTATTCCTTTAACTAGATTCGACAATTATTTAGAAAAGTTAATCTTCTATTTTATACCACCTGACAGTCAGAGAGTTTGTGGTAAAAAATACACTGTGAATTTAAAAAAAAATAGCTTAAAGACAGACTGTCAAGCTATTCGATATCGCTTTTTATTTAATACAATCACGTTATAAATGTAAAAGTAATATTTGAAAGCGACCTGGGCCGTACCCCGTGAAATAATATCAGGTAAATTTAATACACCTCAATGTATATCTAATCCCAAGAGCAGAAACCTAAGCTGTTACCATGCACTCATGAATTACAGCTAACCTCTGCCAATATAGCTTAAAGGTAAAGACCAGTATTGGTAACGCCCCAATTTCAAAAAATGAAATGGTAGCTCTCATTACCAATCATGTGAAAGAATATGTTTTGACTAATACATGATGATAACAAATTTGCTGGGAAACCGCCTACTAATTCATATATTTGGTAAATTTGTTTCTCTCATGGTCGTGTGAGAGATATAGGGTAGTCCCATATACATCTTTCTGTGTATAGTGCTTGTAACTTTACGAAGAATGGGCCAAATTTCTTATCATTTTGATGATTCCAGAACCTTGCAGATGCTAGATGCTAGATGATCAACCTTTTCTGATCGATTCCACAACGTTTCTTTCACAATGCAATCGCATGACCATTACTGGTATTTACCTTTAAGCTTGCTGTATTTGTTCAAATGTCAAATTAATCCTAATTCAATACAGCAATCTGGGACCAAGTAAGGTCAGTAATTTGATCGGTTGATGACGCCTTGCAAAAAGTTTGAAACCCGCCCTTTTCCTTATCTCTCGACACTTAAAGATAAAGTTGAGTTCTGGTCATGGGATTGCATTGTGAAATAAACGGTGTGGAATCGATCAGGAAAAAGTTGACCATGTAGCATATAATTATTGGTGTGTACTGCAAGGTTCTGGCGTCTTCAAAATGATAATAAATTTGGTATAGTTACAAGCACTGTACACAGAGCTTGAAGTATATGAAACTACACAAACATGTGGCATACAAATCGTGCTCATTTTTAAGCTGTTACTTGTCACATTTAGTATATGAAGGCGTTTGAAGGGCCATGCTTTTCAGAGAACATTTTTTTCTCTGATGTTCTTCCACGCTTGCATAACAATAATAACGCTCACAAAATATTTTTCACCTCTCCCCAGAACTCAACCTTCTCTTTAAGTCGTCTAATATACTTGTGTCTTGGGTATATTAATTAAGGTGGAATATAGTGGGTGTGAAGAGTAGAATATTTCTGCTGAGTAAGAACTGCGAATTTTAACGGAAACATATATCTTGCATTGAACTCACGATCACACAAATCATCCTCGATCAAGATTAATTATTTTTGTTAGATTAGTAACTATTAGTTAATCATATAACAATGATAAACAATTGACATAAATTATTTTGAAATTCCTGTTTTGATACCATTATAAGCCTTTTTCAAATAGGCCTATCAATGTAAGAATACAAAGTTTTAAAGAACAGAAACAATTGATTTTGAGGAAAGAATTGGGTCAGCACTAAATCGGCAAACCTTTTTAAGCGAATGAAATGTTCAGCTTTTTAGTTTCAGTTTCAGTTTCAGTTTATTGTTTTCCTTATTTCACAATCATGATACATGATTTCACGTGATGTTACAATGTAAAACAATTTCTTTGTGCATTAAAATAACACAAAAGGAAATTAGATACAGGTTACAAATTTAGATATAGATCGAGTCATTTAACAGCTTTCACGAGATGAATATATTTATTTGATTTTGAAATATGACGAAACCTATAATACAAAACAAAGCTTGTAAAGAACAGGTTCCGTACAAAATATGATGACAGGTGCTGGTAAATCATGAATTGTACAGAAAGTGAAATCTTTGGCGAACCCTATTTACACTACAGCCGCAGACATCAACATTTTGGTAACATCGCGATGTTATGGTAATAGTTGATTCACCGTATAACAACGAACTTTGAGTATTATCTCGACAGTTGAACCGTAGTGTAAATGGACTCATGATTTTCAAATCCTAATCTACACAATGGCCTTATCTGAGTCATTCTGTCCAGTAGCCAACCGAATCAAGGGGGTTCAAGGGTGATGTAGTAATGGTCACCTTTCTGTTTTCATCAAAACATGAAAACATTTAGATAAAATATCAAGGAAAGCGCTAAAAACTTTCAGAATTTGGTTCGGATTGTAGTTGATAAACAGCAAGATACTCACTGTTTTATTGTCTTTGGAGATTAAAACTAATTAATTACGTTAGGTATCCTCACACCGCACCCTACACACTGCCTTAAGCTATGGTCACAAATCAGAGCAGCGACCGACCGATCAGTAGCCTGCTCGGTCGCTGCTGGAATTAGGCATCGCCCAGCGATTAGGTCGGTGCCCGAGCGGCGACCGCCCAGGCACCGAGCGTATTTTGGGCGGCGAGTGAAAAGTGAGCAGGCGCCGCCCAAATTTTAACTCCGCGCTAAAACTTCAGCGGCGACCGAGCGATGCCCTAAAAACGCTCGGTGGCCGGGCAGCCGCCGAGCAGAATTGGTTAAAAACTCGCCGCTCGGCCACCGAGCAGGCTACTTTTGGGTTATGTGACCATAGCATTACCGACTCAAGGCCGACTCCAGACTGACCGATTATTGGCCATTGACCTGACATCTCCTTGGTCACACCAGACCGATATGAGACCGAACACATATCTACATACTCTGAATGACCAAGTCGGTTTGGAGTCTATTTCAGTGCGATGTGACAGAGGTACAAGTGTACTGTCTGTTTGGTCTGTCCAATGAGTTACCTGTCCAGGGCCTGATGTAGGTCTTGTCGATGGGACTATAGAGGGACTTCAAGGTATTATATGAGCCCTTGGCTTCACTATACAGTTCTTATTACTATTTCTCACATAAAAAAGACATGTAACATACCCATCACCTCTTATGTATGTATTTGTTTGTATTTATGTATGTTTGTCTGTACGTTTGTTACGTGGTAACCATCGTCACGTAGATCTACTTTATTTAAACATTTACGATCGTGTAGGAAAGTTACGTTTTAAGCAAATAGACTAGTTTCCTTCAGAGCAATTGTTATCATATTGCTTCAGAAACTCGTGGACCACAATCGAATTGATATCAGTGAACCATATCGGCTCTAGGGGCATGAATATCATTATATAAATATGAGATTTGAATCTCTCTCCAGATCCGCATAGCAACTATAGCTTGCGACTGATATGGCACATGGCAGGCATCACATGACGCTTGCCATACACAGGGGTTGAGGTAGTCTGTAAGGACAGACTCTAATTTGACACGTTACCATAATTCCTAAAGTCTTGAGCAGAGCCTAGATCTGTCAGTTTCTGGCCGCCGTGTCAGTGTGAAATAAGGGTTAGCGTTAGGGTTATGAGCGGCTTTAGTACAGAGCTGATTGTAGTCTCATAGTGCAGACATTAGGGACTTTTAGATTTGCCGAACGACAACGTGGATTGCTACGATCGACGTCCTTTTAATGCACTGCCTTGAATGGACGTCACACGTATCAGTCCACGCAAATCTAAAAGTCCCTATTGTAAAGCACAACGACTGACGATGGTGTGTGCCTGCAAACTAGGGCTCGGGCATCCCCCTCTCTATGAACCAAAAAGTTTAACCCCCTTTTTATATGAACCCATACTTCACTCGCTATAAGCACCCTCGTTTCGAAATAATTCTGAGAATAAGCCTATGTCTGATATCACGAAAATGTAGAAGCTGGAAAATAGTGACAAAATAAAAAAGAGAAGGGGGCGCCAATCATGTGGTCGAGTGGATAGGTCGCCGGACTGTCGATTACAAGGTCTGTGGTTCGAGTCCCGCCGCGGCACTAATGCCCTTGGCAAGACATCGATCTACATGTGGTCGAGTGGATACGTCGCCGGACTGTCGATCACAAGGGTCTGTGGTTCGAGTCCCGCCGCGGCACTAATGGCCTTTGGCAAGACATCGATCTACATTTGCCACACTCGACCCAGGTGATGTAAATGGGTACCTGGCAGGAATCAATTCCTTGAAATGCAAGAGCACCGCAGTGGCTGCCTTGCTAAAGCCAGGGTAATAATCGGGGCAGCGCCAGGAGCGTCACAACGTGACGGACATGTGCGCTCTATATTATTATTATTATTATTATTATTATTATGTATGTATACCTGCCACGTATGGCTGCATAAATTGTGATTTTTATGTAGCCATACTTGTATGCTGAGCAAAGAGAGAGAGAGAGAAAGAGAGAGAGGGAGAGAGAGGGAGAGAGAGAGAGAGAGAGAGAGAGTGGGGGGGGGGGGGGAGGGTTGGCTGGACGGAATTTATAATTATGTCTCCGGTGATTACTGGGGACGTGATTTAATCCTTCCACGACTTTACTACCTATTAAGGAACATTACCATTGCGATTGTTGAAACCGTTCTCCAAAACAACATTTTTCTCATAACTATTTGAATAACATAAATCATATTATCCTTATATTAATCAGTCACGGATCCCTATTCCATAATAATTCATGGTCCGATTGCTCCCGAAGCTGATGACTAAGCAGCACAATGCTCCCAATTCCCTTGAGCAAACCATTAAGGAAAACAGGTAGTCACTGAGGTGATGAACCATTAAGGTCAGCCAGGACATTAGTATAAAATGTTTGGTCTCGGGGAGTCAGGAAACAAACATATTTTCCTCAGCAATTAAGCTTGGACACCTGTGGATTGCTGCTTTGTGCGACTTAACAATTTCTCCCCAAGCGCGCGTTTCCCCTCTTAAACTAACGAAATAAAGACTTTAATCAAGAAAAGAAAGACCCTATCGGGGCATTGATCAGTCCTTTTAGTAATTGAAGGAGAGGTTAGGGGAGGAATTGTATGTATGTACCAGTCTGCCTCTTGTCTGCGGTATCGAATTGAAAAGGATTTCGAAACAAGATGTGACCAGTCGACCAAACATTTTATTTATCCTGCTCAGCATACACCCTTGAAAAATATGATAAATGATTATTTTTTTGAACTTTCAGTCGGCACACCTGTCTATAATAACGAGTTATGGTATAAACTGACTACAGCATCAGAAATAAACATTGCAATCAGTCATATTTTGTGGAGAGGACTGTTGTTTCCTTTGGGATGGCAAAGTGTCTTGGCATTCAGTCCGCGAATTGTTGAACTTGCGATAAGACAGTGGACTCATAATACACGTTAAACTATAATATGATATCATGATTATTTTGTTAACACACTGAATGTGTTATATTGATTACGATTATGTTTATCAATAATTTTTAATAATTCGAAGTTATCAATTAGTTAATAACAGACATAGACCAGTATGGCGGTGATATGAAGGGTGGCGATGAACATGATTCGCTACAATTCGAAATAAAATTTAACCGCCTGCTACCGTAGTACGATTTATTAAATGTTACAGTTGTTGTGAAGAAAAGAGCACCGCGGGATGAGCTTAAACTATATTCCAAGTTTCATATTGCCTAAATTAATAGAAAATTCCTCACAAATCAAGTGGATCACATTATTGAAATTCTCGCTCTTAATATTTAGCGTTTCGTGTTAATGTAATTACTTGATCAGCCCGCACTCTTTCGGTCGAACAAAAATACCATTACCAGAAACTCAATGGTCGTACTCTCCTAAAATTTAAACCCGATGCTTTTGAAGGGTTTAACAAAGGAAGTTATATAGTCTAATGTTTAGGTTTTCATTGTTGAGCTTAACTAAATTGGTAGAATAGTAGAATACCATGAATGTGCTTGAGTTCTGTAGAGCTCAAAGGGCATATTCATGTAGCCCAAGGCTTGACAAGATAGATCCACAAATCTGTCATCACGACAGAATTGGAGGACTTTTATAGTTAGAACCGACTAGGGGATTGTCCCCCTCAATATTTCATTCTTACAAATTGCAGTCTGAAATACTCCTCAAATATCTCGTATCATTAAAGGTAATACAAAGTTTTGGGAAATTTTGAAAATTTGGTGGATAGTGAATCTTTACAATTTTGATATATTTGGATGCCCCTGTGGATGTATTATAAGCACTAAAAATAATAGCCGCTAAAACACTTCTGTTTTCGAGAAAAATTGAATATAAAAATTTACCGGTGCTCCCGGTAAATTTTTGTTAAATTTCAAATAGCGCCTATGGCCGTACAATGGTAGCTGCGACCATGAAAATCTCAGAATATGTAGGTGTGATATATAATTTCCAAACGGGAATAGCTAATCGGTCGATTTTAGTCAAGAAATATTGTTTCATAGCTAAATTAATATCTTGACCTTGAGAGGGAGCTATACAACATAAAGAGTTTATTATTTATAATTTCATAACTTTAGACTCGATTTCAACCGCGACAACGATCAATGCATATTGTAGGAACGCATATGCTTCCAATATGTTAATTTGAACCAAATTCATGACCCCATACCAAAACTTTGTAATACCTTTAAGAAGGAAATAAGACGAGCCCAAACTTTCACTTCTCATAGTCCGCTCATGATTAAGAACGAATGTGACATTTCTATGTGACTGGTCGTGAATGCATCGGTTGCTATATTTTCCTCTTGACCGTGTTGGTTTTCTTAGAAAGATTTTTCGTACTCATTGACCAAATGAAAAACTTGTTAACATTATAACTCACAAAGAACAAACTTTTCGTGAGATCAATTAAAATATCTAGAAATATAATTTACTAGCTACACGAATACCAAATTTAAGCATTTAAAAACCTATCCTAAAATATTGTGTTTTCCCGATATGAATTCCAATATCTAGGTGATGCCCTTCTTCTAAGAAAAAACAAACATTTATATGTAACCAAAATCACTCACTCCACCTTTAAGCCATGACAATTTGTTTGCGCTGGAGCTTATAGGCTTATAGAGTTTTGGAGCAGATCCAGTTCGGTCTGACGTGTAATCATGATTAAAAGACATGGTATTAATATTCACTATTCCCCATGAAACTGTTCACAAGTTTCCGATGTCCGAGACACATTCATTTCTAATTTATATCCCTATTTTCTTCTTGGCTCTCCTTAGACATTTAGGTTTGACAAAGTCGTGCCCTGTAAAACGTTTCCTTGATTTCAGTCTTGGAGTCCATTATTATTCATAACCCCTGCAATTTTGAATAAATCAGGTAGTGTGTTAGAACATGTTATTTGATACTAAGGTCGCTATAAAATGTTATTCCTTGTTGCCAGTATTATTGTATCAAATTGAGGGTTACATTCATAGGGTTCATAATATACATTATAAAGTCATTCGTTGTGTAACTGGGAGTTTTGTAAATTAATACGCCTATAAGTTGTATGTGTGGCTTGGGGTTTTAGCGGAGTGTGGTCGAAGGTCAGTGCCCGTGGGGTAGCTTAAGTGCAGTCATAGGGGGGGGGGGGCGTATTACTACTTTAATGTAATACGAGGGTCCGTATAAGAGGGGTAATGACATCATCTCACATTTTATTTTCCTCTATCTCTTTCTCTCGTTGCCCCACCCTCTCTCTCCCTCCCCCTCTCTCTCTATTGTTATTAAACATTTGATAAAGGCACGTGACCCGAGTCCTTCCGAAAAGTGCCGAGTGCAAGGACCTTTTGGACCTGCCGAGGTATTATAACTAACAATTAATTTTGTTCACCTCTTCTCTTTGGAAGTACCTCAGTCTTAGTAACTTTTACTTACGATAATTGTTATCGTCCTACGTAATAATGCCATAATTTCAAATGTGACAATATGACGTAATGCTTATCTCTTTAACATTGAAAATGATTGAATGCATATGAACTTTAAGACAAAGCATGGGAATAGATTCAAGCCTCTGACCATGCTTATCGTGGGTGTACTCACTTTAACAAATATGAAGAAAAAGGCAAGAAAATAAAAGTGTATGAAATTCTCGAGCAACATCTTAAAATGTATCGCTGGGGCTGATGCAAATAACTTTTTTTTTAAATCACTTAACATCAATATGGAGGAGAATTGAATATGTGCATACTATAGACAAGGGGGGGGGGGGGGGTGAGAAGGGGCGATTAGGATGGGAAATGTATCGTCTTTCAGGGATTACTAGAAATATATTCTTGTGCATAAAACCTGGAAATGATAATGTAATACAACTTCACACAAGGAAAGATATTGTGAATTTTTTCAAAATAGATAAAATCCCAATAAAAATTAAATTATCGACAAAAGAGATATTTTTGAAGAATTATATTTGTCTATTGTGAATCTTTGAGAGAGCATTGTTGTCTATTCTATACAGAGATTCAATCTATTCAAACAGAGAAACTATATTCACTAACGGCGAATGATTATGATCTTTAGTGGGGTTCCATTTAATAATCTAGAATGTCGTTCTCATACCACTCGCAGATGTTATCGAAAGCGGACGGTATTATCTGAACTTTATTGCGATAATCTTTGAGGACAAATTTTGTCGGTCAGAAGTATTAAAGGGTCTCAGAAAAAATGGAAAAAAGGACCCCCTCTGACAGGACGGCAGAAATTTTATTTTGAAATATTTGAAATATCTTCTGCTAAAGATATACGGGTCAGCAAGGAGGGCAAAGGAAGTTATACGAGTCAAAACTAGAAATCTTTTATGTTATCTTTCAATAGGTAATTCGGAAATCTGTTAACAATTTTTCACTCCAAAGTTATTTGGTTGGGAATCTGAATACACTAATAAAAATAATGAAATTGTATCAGAGACAAAGAAAACGAAACAAACAAACAGATAAGTGGGAAAATAGAAGAAAGAGAACAAATTGTGATTAAAGGCTAATAGTTCTGTCACATAGGTGTTGAATTCAAGTTTTAAATTACAAAACAGTTTATCTCAAGTATAATGATGCCCTGTTTTGGAGATTATCCAAGTTGCACCTTAGCGCACATTTAGAGCTTGCGGATGTTTTCACGTTCCTATCCATTTACACCGGATATTTCTTGTGCAAGCCCTGAGTAGAATGATAAGGCCATCAATGTGCTGCAGTTTGTTCTCTTCTGAACGAAGATAGGATAAAGTTGAACATGGTGAGGAGGATATCGACATGAGAAGAGAAGAATTAGGAAGAATAGCAGGAGGAAGAGGGGAGGAGGAGGAGGGGAGGAGGAGGAGGAGGAGGAGGAGGAGGAGGAGGAGGAGGAGGAGGAGGAGGAGGAGGAGGAGGAGGAAGGAGAAAAGAAGAATAAGAATAGGAAAAGAAAGGAAGAATAAGATGAAAAAGAAGAAAAAGAACAGAAGATGATGACGAAGAAGAAGGAGGAGGAGGAGGAGAAGAAAAGGAAGAAGTAAAGGAAGAATGATGAAAAGAAAAAGGGAGAATATGAAAACGAATGAGCAATGTGCGTTTCAAAAATGCACAAAGAAAATTATAAACAGACTGTTGTTTTCTAAATATTTCCTTTGGCAGTTAGTTTTCTTTGTTAAATTTCTGTTTACAAGCCTTCTGTCTTGATTCCGCGTCACCCAAGTAACATAAATGCTCCCGTCATTCCTCAGTACACCAGGAACCCATTTTCTACTAGACATGCAAGATTTGGGTCAATGGTATAACATGTCTGGCATAATTTGATGACCATCAATACAATGATACCAGCGAAACTCTGAAACAACATAATTACAGGTTCATCCTTCAAACTTAACCAACTGACCAGTAAACAAGGACCTAGATGTATTGAGTCAAAGAGAAGGATGGCATAATTTTATGTCTGTCATAAGTTCATGTTAGGTCAGTCGGAAAACTATCGATGGTCAATGATACCAGCGAAACTCTGAAACAACATAATTTCAAGTTCATCCTTCAAACTTAACCAACTGACCAGTAAACAAGGGGCTATATGTACAAATGAGTCATAGAGAAGTATGGGTAGGAGGTTGACCCTAATAATAATATCTTCTTTCTCTCAATTTCTAACGTCATTGAAGGTATACAGAAAGATATTTGTATTGATAGCACCATATACCTGATTGATATAAATGATTGTTATTAGACTATGGGCGCAAGATATAACAAAGGCGACCTGACTTTGATACATTGGCATATGTACAGAAGGCAAGATAAGGGGCTCGTGCCTTCTTCCCCATCGAATGGCGAACAAAAAGGAGAGAAATAGAGAGAACAGAGAGAGAGAGAGAGAGAGAGAGAGAGAGAGAGACAGAGATAGAGAGAAAGAGAGAGAGAGAGAGAGAGAGAGAGAGAGAAGGAGAGAGGCTGGAAAGAGGAACCACGATAGGGAGGGGGCAAGACAACACAACAATGTGATGATACGACTCCGTCCCAACACACAATATTCCCTTCACTCGATCGCCTTGTTCCCTCGCAATTCCTCTTGTGAGTTAGATCGATGTACCTCACTAACACCAGGGCCCCTGAAATGCCTGGATTTACGGTTTGCCAGTGTTTCTACATGTTTCTATCTTGATCTTAATAACTGTCGAACTCAAACTCTAATAAAAAGATAATTATATAATAATTATTTTGTTTAACCATGCAGGGAAGCCTCATCAGCTTCATTGCTGTTCTTCCTGAGGTTCCTGTTATTACCCCCATCTATTGCTAGGTACCCACCTGGTGGAAAGTGGCAAATTTTGATTATTGGCTTGCCAAAGGATGCTCGTGCCAGGCTGGGATTTGAACCTTAAACCCGTGGATTGAGAGTTAAGTGAGTAGACCACTTCACCACAATACCTCCACAATGTCTTGCTTTGTTTTCAACAGCAGAAATAGAGGATCCTAGGAGATTTTTGTTTCTTGCTCACGTAGTTTTCTGGTTTCATGGTGTAGATGCATGATGGGAAGGTCTTGAGGAGTGATGTGAACATTTCGTGGGCTGTCAGACCAGTTAGGTTATTTCCTAGCCAATTATGGATCCGGCATGAGTAGTCGAATTTCTCAATTTCATCGATCAATGTACAAGGACTGGTAGTGAGTGAAAGGGTTAGAGGAGGGGGACTCGGAGGAGGGAGGGGGAAGAAGGAGTCGAAAGGGCATTTGAGCTGACGGTTAAGAGTTCAATATCACTGAGTAGAGGGGTGGGGGCGGAGGGGGTAACTGCGAAGGTGTGTAGATATGATTTGGTAAGGTTAAGTACAGGTTGCGTTCAAACCTGATGTCTATCCGGGATAAGAAGAAATAACACTACATTTGGAAGTAAAGATATCGGCAAGCGAAAAATCCAAATTGGACTGATGGGAAATCCCATTTTTATGGTAAGAAAAAACACATTTACAAAATGGACAGAAAGTTGACAAATAACAAAGACAGTGACAAGATAATTGGTATATGAACAGGTAAAAAGTGGAGCCGTTGACAACAGTATGTGTGTGCGTGTGTGTGTGGGGGGGGGGGGTGCATAGAAATAGTATGGTTCAAGAGAAATTGTGCTGACGAAATAAAAGATGACACCGAGAATGAAGAATAAGGTAGTTCGAGGTGAGTGACGATCGAAGAAGAAGAAAGAGACAAGCAGAACAGATTATCAGAATTCAGAGAAGTGATGATGTAATACTAATAGTCGATTGATATAATCAAGTTGTCAGTCAATATCTGACCAATTATCGCACCATGTTGATATCTGCGGGGTTTCTTTGGGGGGTTTGAGTCAAGCGCAGCAGTGGCTTTGGGGTACGAAATGCAAAATAATCCTGAACAATTATACGAAATTCACCAAGTCATCGTCTCTTTGACGAGACAATTCACTTATCAATGAATTGCCATGTGTCATGAAGGCGAACAATCGTAGCATTCTTTTGAACAGTTATAACAAGATTTCATTCTCACGCATGCACGCCACGTCACAGTATAGACTGACGTTTTAGCTTTCGAGACAGTGGGGTAGCCAGCGAGAGGAAGTGTTTGGCTGGCCCTGACCAGGCCGGGGGCCAGCCTGGTCTCTCCAGTGAGCCAACCGGTATCTAGCTGTTAGATATTCATCGTCGCCAAGGTCTCTACTTAATAGTTTTGTTCTGCAGGTATGTTCTTGTCCTCGGCAATAACTCATATTCCGAAAGCTGAATATCACTTCACAGAACATGGTGCTTTGATGGCAAAGAGCTATTAGGTAAACCCAGACCAAGGTATTGAAGATGGCAATGTAAAGAAAATCGTTTTTTAACCCTTCCCTTTTGGACCTTTATAAAAGTACCTGCTTTTGCTCGATGGATGAAGAAAGAAAATAAAGTTTTTCATAAACATGCATGTTGTTTCTTATATTAAGTAATGATCTGCTGGGCCTCTCTCTAATTCTAATCAGGTTAACTTAACATGATTAAACGGGAAAAGAAAGCTTATTTGTGATTGGCTTACCCGATATGAGATATTTCCTTATAATTGAGTTTATCAGGCTCCAGTCAAATAGTACTAAAATCACTTGACTGAAAGCTTTCAGTTAATGAAATCTGGAAATGAAACTTTAAATTGAGAGAAGATGTCTAAAGATAAAGAAATCCATCTTGTCCATTGGCGTATACATGCAGCATAGGACGGAGAGGCGGGGGGGGGGGGGGGCAGAGGGGGCGTCTACCCCTCTCCGCTTGTTTTTCATATGAAGGAATATGTAAAAGTACAAAAAACAAAAACCAACCCAGAACAAAACAACCAACATTTATGACAGTGCTGTGCGAGCGTTAGTTAATATTTTAAGGGGGGGGGGGGGGGGTCGTGACGTAGCACCAACTTAAAGGGTAAAATAGCCAATGTTTATGACCCGAAAGTGACCGAGAGCACAGAATGAGAGATTATCGTCAGATTTCATGTGCACTAGGTCATGATTAGCTGACACCAGACTTGGTGGAAAAAAACATTAATGGATTTATAAGTCTCGCACATACATGTAGCAAACCCGTAGTCCCGTCAAGAAGTACCCCTAGTCTCCCGAAGAGACTTTGGGTGAGGGAAATGTAAGATAATGACTTTTGCATATAGGGCGATTGGTGGAAAATGCAGAGCCACATAAGGCCTGTTGGTCATAAACCAAAAGGCTACTTCTGATGATTGACATCACCTGTTATCGGGTAAACACTCAAATGGCGTCGAATTCCCAATGAGAGCCCACTATTACTATGCGTCTTTAATCTAATCTAGTAGCAGAAAGTTTAGAATTTATACTATAAACAATATCATAACTAACCCGAAAGCGTTTTTTTTTTTAGCCATTTTTTCTTGGACCCGAAAATGACCGAGACTATAGAATGATGTGACCGAAGAGCGCTGCATGTTTGCGTCAATCTGAAATGTTGGCAGCAATATACAGTTTTTAAATTTAACTCATTATCGAAAGTAACCCCAAAGCGGTCTTTTTAATATCCTATGGGTTACTTTTGGTTTGTGTTAGTCTGTTCAACGCATTTTAACCCTCGTTTTGGTTTGTGTGTATGTGCGTGTGTGTGTGCGTTGTGTGTGTCTATGATGGAGATTTCATGTTAACCTAATTATTGTCGACTTATCCCCATATATGTTTTGTGTATATACCCGCAAATATAATCGACAGGACATAGTTAATTATTAATACCTACCATTACGAGGTATATAAAATATGAAGTACATGATACGAGTTACCGGTTACAGGGTCCGTTATAAGACCCATAACTACACCTAGTATGTTAAGGTTATGTCATTTTTCAGTTTGAAACAGTGTGCAGTTACAGTAAAAGAGTGTACCTTTACAAGTTTTATGTTCAACTTGATCACGTTTTGATTCGGTAAAATCAAGGGCCTGACCACAATCACATTATACATAGTTTGACCAAATATTGTCTGCTTCATTCACTTCCACACAGAGGCGAACGGGGCTCAGTTTGTGGGGGCACATCGTAATTACATTTTAGAGTACAACTTTTGCTTCCTTTCATCACCTTAATGGGGGAGCGGAAAGAGTTTTATTCACCCAATATCCGTTATGATGATGAAATAAAACTGCTCTGGCGAAGGTTATGATGATGAGTGTTAGAAAACGTCAATATTATTGCACAAAGCAAAGAATGAATATCAAAGTAAATAATAGGATTGAGCAGATAGAGTACGAAACATGTGCATCCTCCCCATACAGAATTCTACCCTTGCTTTAGTATGTAAAGTGTCTGATATTCTCAGGAATTTTTTTGAATTGAACGTGATACTAACTGGTCCCAGAAATTATTCACATTTTCCATATTTTTCCAATCCTCGTTTGAGAAAAAAAAAAACCACACACACACACACGCACACACAACTCCCCATCCCACCCGCCGTGTCTCATTTCATATTTTATGAATTGAGCTTGGCGAATATTGCAGTGGTGAAAGAAGTTTTGACTATTTCCCCCACGTTTAGACATCTAGAACCAGTGTCTTTTACGTGGGGGGGGGGGGGGGGGGGGTCCGATAGCCTATATTCGGGGATTATTGACATTGAATGTTTGCTGCGGTTGACCATAAATATTTATGTAATGAGCTGCTTGGTTCCGTCAAATTATTGGGGAAATGCTTTAAAAGTTCTTCCGTGTTCTTTCTGACAGTTTTAGTCATTAATGAGGATTTTGAAATGTTATGACTCCATGTTGGACTGATGGGGGTGGGTAAATGAAAGAAGGAGATGACCCGACTTTCAACCCTGACCATATTTCGTCAAAGAGGGTTTAAATTTGCAATTGGGCTGGGGTTTAGGTTAGCGTTAGGGTTGGTTTAAATGTATGATGCAGGATTGAAAGTGTGGTATAATGGTTGGGGTAGAAAATGGATCGTGGAGCAACTATCACTGGAGCGTGTGCCACAGAACCGGGCCGGGGGTGAGGGGGTGGGGTGGGGGCGGGGGACGGTGGGTGCCCCACTATTTGTTAGGGTTCCCCTCCTGGCATCGTTTGTAAGGTCATCGATCGTGCCATCTTCCGTCAAGATACGTGGAGGAATTATCAAATTCCTACCGGGAAGTGGCATTTTTAATTACAACGAAGAGTGAGGCACGGTGAAATTTAATTATTCGGGCGTTACAACATTACCCCCGTTTCCAAGCTTAAAGAGAGGCTCTGGAAACGATGAAATTCGAATGAACATCTTTATTACGCCCTCTCTGTTGCATTTGACATAAAACTTGCTTCTTGCGTTGTAAATGTTTCCCTCGTTGACTTCAAAGATATTGATATATTGGCAATACACATTTCGATCTATAAATGCTAATGAACTATCCAGCAAGTGTAACGATAAAAAATTAAAACTAATTATAGTGGGCATCGCTAATTTCCAATTTTCTTTTCTTTTTGTCTCATTTTTCTCCAGGAATTTTATCTTCAATGTTATTTCTCAGGGTCGTGCTAACAACACATTCGGTCGGCTTGAAACAGGAGAGCTTACAGTCACACAGGTATAGCAAATTGATTTTGCTTATATAATGTTTAGTTTGATTTGAGCAATGAAATCAACAAAGATACCATAATTCTAAACAGAATCTACAATGTTTTCATACGTTAATAAGAGTTCAACAATACAAATCACTATTGTTTAATTATTTCGTTTTCTATTTATAGTTTGTCAATTTAGTACCAAATTGTCTGCATTAATTAACTTGTCTTTTTTATATATCAAAATATGATTATCATTATGAAATAGTATGTGTTTCACTGATATCTAGAATGATTTTCCTTTCGTTGTGCCAAGATAGAAGTTCAGTTTTGACTTTCCCCAGGTTCCCGACCACACCCTTCTCAAAAGTGCACTCTCATTTATTTCTTCATCGGTTGATAGTTCCAATTTAACCAACTCCTGATTTAATACAACTGATAATCAATTGATTTGAACAGCCTAGTTGTAATAATTAAAAGTCCGAAGAATCTCAAACGAATTAATTTAATAGACCAAAGTAAGACTGTAGAATAGCATGCTCACGATGGTGAAAGCCCACCTTCGCCATGCTGGTAAACGTGCTAGGGATTTTATATTTTGGTTCTATTTTTGATGGTGTAAATATGACCTTTTTCAAC
Source organism: Strongylocentrotus droebachiensis (assembly GCA_035222895.1). Lineage (NCBI taxonomy): Eukaryota > Metazoa > Echinodermata > Echinoidea > Camarodonta > Strongylocentrotidae > Strongylocentrotus > Strongylocentrotus droebachiensis. The sequence goes on from JAVYIG010007460.1 coordinate 36,405, forward strand.
GCTAATAGAAAATTCATATTTCCCTTCTTGAAGGAAGGGGGTACTTTCGGTTATTCATAATCCATTACACGTCAATCTTAAAGTGAGAATATGGTAAATGTGTGTCAAAGGGCACTGGGCAGGCATGACAAATGGAGAATGAAAAGGAGATGAAGAAATAGGAATGAATAGGACGCAAATAGAAGCCTCATAATCACAATCATGGTTTCCTTCTTGGGAGAGCGAATAGTTTCTCATATGCTTAACCACAAAATGTCGATGAGAAATCAATGATGCCTCTCACAAAGGGCTTTAATGACAAGTTAACAAAAATCAAGGAGAAGGAAGGAGCATTCCAGGATTAAAAACAGGAAATGAAGAGATGTCAAATTTTACAAAAGAGATCAAGACTTAGATAAACGGAGAATGGAAAATGGAGCATGAGGATTAATGAGTGTGGGATGAATACTAAAGGAGTTCCAAAACGAGGGGAATGTTTTGTTTAATATTGATTAGCTTCTTCAGAAGAAGAGGAAGATGGAGAGAAAAAGAATACAAGATTCAAGGGTGTATGAAGAATAGAGATTATGAAACCACTTAAAGACCGTAAATACTACTGGGCTAGAAGGGATTAGACCAAACAGCGAGGTCACTGGCTATCTTATTAACTCAGCTCTCAACTAACATAAGAAAAAGAGGATCATGGGAGGACCAACAGGCACCGATTGGGGAAGTTTTCTATATAGAGGGAGCAAGTAGCTACAAGTAGGACAGTGGGTCTTTAACTAAATTTCTTTTTGTTCAAATCATTTATCTTCCAATTTAAATCCTTCTTCTAGTTTGCTACAGAGTTTGAGGCGGAATGCAGGCGAGTGGCGGAGGCACAAGGCCTGGTAATACCAGATAGATTCAGCGCTACTGAGATGGTTAACTTCAAGGATCCCGATCTTATTCCTGAGATGCTTAACGCTGTAGCCGTGCTCAAAGAAAACGGTAAGGAACAGAAACAAAGAAAATTGTTCTCATCTTAAGATAATGAAATTTCTAAATATAAGTAATATACACTTATATTGCGCCAATTAAAATCACAATTTGGCAAATTCACAATGAACTATCGGCTGTCTTCAGCGCGTGTTGTCTTGTTTGCATTAAAATGTATTGTAGGACTGTACGCGGCTAGTAAGATACGAATTCGAAGCAGCGTATTGTACCCGTTCCGAATAAAAGCGAAAAACATACGTGATTATGCTTGTGTTTTGGATACTTTTAAGGTTATATAGACAAAACTTCGATTATTTCGTCGAAGCTTTGTTTGCAGGCCCATTCCACACCATTCCACAGACATTAATTTGTCAAAAGGTATAGATGTTTGGAATATATTGGAAATAAATCAATAAGGACTCTTTGTGAACAATTCATGTTATTGGAATTTTGTATGATACGAGGTCAAAATCATCTAGCGATCAAAACACCAACACTACTGAAATATTCCTAATGCCACTGCTCTGGATGCATATATATATACCTCAGTAATTAATTTGTCACGTTTTGTCAAATAAATGTCAAAATTTGAACCGATCTAAACCAAACGGTGACAAAATATTGCAGGAAAAGCTATTTAAGGCTAGGAAACGGACCTGCGAGGGTTTTAACTGCATGGCCAAAGTGTTTTTTTCCCCATGCTCTAGGCATTGCCGGGTGACTACGCACTTTGTCCACTTCGTGTAGAGATACTCTTTAATTACCAAAGGAAATACCTGATTGGACATAACCTTCGACACTTTTTTCCTTGTAAAAACACCTCTTAATTTCATGACAGCTCCAATTTTCTTGACGTCTTGCTGGCTGGGGCCCGTGATAAGTGTTGCCCTCTGTATTCAAAACTGTTATAGGGCGCATTTTGCGACTAAGGGGAAAATCAAACCTAGACTTCATTGTAAACTTTTTCTAAAAGAAAGCATAAGCATCAAAGAAGCACACTGGTGAAAGTTTTAACGAAATCGGGCAAAAATGAGAAAAGGGTTGCATTAAAAAAGATGTAATCACTATATGTATTGGCTGAATCGGCAGTTGTTGCACTGTGACGAGGTGTCGGACAACCGTTCCATTTATTCCAACACCCAAAATGACTCAAATTACAATTTTCCAAATGCAAGAACCAGGAGGGTATTTACTTTTCAGAAAAACTTTAATAATATGCTGCCTATTTTGATTGTGCCCCGAGAGAGAACGTGTATATGAGAAAAACATAAATTTATCGTATTTTTGAACACTACAAAATAATGGGAGAGTTGTTATTGAATTCGTCACAATCCAGTTGCCGAATTGCCCATTTGAAATCTGCACAGATTTAGTGATCTCATATTTCAAACACTCATAACTTTCTTATTATCGATTCGATCTATTTCACACTTTCGCCATTATATTTCTCGTATTTCTCCGCTTTCATACAAAATAAATTATTACAAGGGTTTTATATTGCCCTTTAATTTATTTCATGAATGGCTTTCAACTCCGCTTAAGTATTGCCGGAAAAAATACATAGCTTAATATTTGCTCAGCTTGCCAAAAAAGAATGACAGAAATAGCTGAGGTGGGACGTCTGAATGTACCTTCGACCTGTCCTGTTTTCTGATTTTGCAAAGAGCGGGAACATTTAGTGGTTTTAAAAAGATGATTACTTGATTAGTACATCCATTACTCGTAACTAAAAATAAAGCTAACTCTTTTTTGAACTATTACCTCGATGACGTAAATGAGTCTGCAGGATGTTAATTCGATTAGATCTCCTTTTCTTATGATGTCATACTTTTCATCTTCTGTCATACATTTCTGTTTAGATCGTAAAAAAAGCAAAGAGAAATTGTTGGCGCGTCATATCGCGATTCAAATCTTTGGAAAAGGGAAATAGACTCTTCGTCATCTGTCATCGAGACTTGATCGAATCGAATTAAAATCTTACCGCAAGATTTCACCACAGAGATGACCCATTGTGGAGAGATAAATTTTGCTTTTACGTCATTTGATCTTTTCAATTATCCCTCATTATAAATTGAATCATTTAACCAATGATTGATTGATTGAAATCAAAAGAATTGTCAAAATAAAAAAATACTTCTCTAAGTGAAGTATATCCCTGATAATTTAATGATTTACGTTACACTACTCCCTTTGAATTTGATACTTTAACTTAAAGGCATTTACTTTCTGTCGGTGGTTATGCGAAATTGTGAAAGTATTAAAATCCTGACCCGAAATTGATACAAACAATGATGTCTGTAAACTGAACCTTTAAGAAAAACATTCTTAGATTAGCCGTATATCGACAGGTCCTATTATACCCACGTTTAAAGGGCGTTGCAAGGATTTGCAAGGTGAAAATCTCAAAACTCGTAAAAGGGCCGAAATGTCCTAAACAATCATAAACGAAAACTTTCCGAAAGGTATGGTGGCGAAATATAAATTACTAGCAAAGTTACATTAATTTCTCTTTCAAATTTGCAATTTGGAGCTGGCAGTATTTTATTCACCTTATTTGTCTTTTGATCTGAGATTTTGCTCATTAGTTTTATAAACTCATTTTGCTGCTACAGATACTTTTTTTTAAGGGCTTGAAAATCCCTTAAAACGTAGGGGGGGGGGAGATGATAACACATTGCGGCTTCGTGGTGGTATATATTAGGTGAAGGAAAGGTTGAAATAGGGGAATCGCTGGAGAAAGCTTGTGGGTGTGACACGAAATATTACACCAATCCTTTTCTAATTCTGCCGGTAAATTCATAAATAACTTCCTGCAAGTTTGTCAATTGAATGATTTCTCTCTTGCTCTTTTTGTCCATTTTGCCGTTGTATCTGCAACACTTTCAGCAAAATTTGACCCTCACCTCATTAAAACATTCATCGGTGACTTTAGGTAGGGCATTAATTTTCGCTAGTTTAAAAAAATCTGAAATTTTCGAAACGTCAGTAGACGCCTTACTTAACAAAAGTGCCACGCCCTGTCTGGCTCTTTAACAGTTGGTAGTTTCATCAACCTATATTCCAAAATGAAACGTCTATTGGTAATTAGTTCTCCAATGGGACTACCCCAATACGACAACTGACGCGTAAAGTACCTCATTAATCTCTAAGTAACACCTGAATCATCGGGGAAAATAGGTCGATGCAGAGAATGAGTTCTCACTTTTAAGAAAGCAAGACGAATGATTGAAGCATGGCTCAGTGGACAGGGTGATGGTCTTGGAATTGGTGGTCTCAGGTTCGAGACCAGACCGGTGCTCCGGTACCCTTAGATTCAAACTAGATTTTATTTTGAATGTCTTTATTCCTGCCGATAAGACTCAAAACTGTAAGCATTCTGACAATTATTTTAAACTGTAAATTGCATAGATTTACACTGCGGCAACAATAACGGTTCTACAACACATGCTCTTGCGAATATTGCTTCACAGACAATTTAAAAATATACAAGCAACCTAACCCTAAAACCAATTCTATAATCCCATATCTCTGACGAAATAAGGCCCGCAACGGAGTCTCGCCGAAGCAGATTTCGGTTCACCGGAAAACCATTTAAGATGATGCGCCTGAGTTTTTTTAGTGACATACGTCTGCTTCTTTACTTGTATAAATTATATTTATGATGAGATGTATTGGTATTGTATTTATTAAACTTCATTGATGTACATCAATATTCTGTTTATAAACATATAATTCAATTTACAATGTAACGTAACAAATCAATATTCTGTTTGGAAACATATATATCATATAATTTAATTTACAATGTAATGCAACAAATCAACATTCTGTTTGTAAACATATATATTGTTTAAATCAGTTTACAATGCAGTGTTTATAGCAAAACAGAAGGAAAATTATATCCAGCAGAAACACTCTTTTTTTTCTTTTTGTAATAACATGACATAATGCATATAATAATATAATGTACCATACTTCATCAGAAGATTTACATATATAAAACATAATAGCACTTTTCTAAATAAATTATAACTCATGCCATACAAAACAGATAAATGAGGTACATGGAAAGCGTAAAATAAATGACGTAATAGTACTTATGATGTATACAAAACTTACGAAAATAAACAATCAATCGAATCACGTTTTGTTTCCATTTGTTTTCTTTTTCATAACAGGGGTGCAGACATGCGCACTTACCAATAACTACATCGACAACACCTCTAACCGAGCCTATGCAGCTGGTGGGTTAACCGCTTTCACATTCTACTTTGATGAGTTTGTCGAATCATGTCGGTTAGGTATCCGAAAACCGGATCCCAACATATTCCATGAGGCTTTGGCGAGACTAGGAGCCGAAGCCAGTCAGGTATGAGACATCCCCTTTCTTTCCTTTCCCTCCTCCTTCCCCTTCCCCCTCCCCACCCCATCCCCTTATTTTATATAATCACTTCTCATGTTCTCCTACGCCCAACGAAATTTCAGTCAGTCTTTGTCTGTAATATTTTGTCCATTACATATTGGCATATTAAAACGGATCAACAGGACACTTCTTTTAAAAGTTAAACATTTTGTTTTCCCATGTATTAAGCAACGTTAAGCAACATTAGTACTAAAAGGAACATTAAGAATATTTCATGAGATTCGATTTTAACAGATTGTGACCGAACTTTAAACGGCGCAAGTAAATCTTTGAAAGTTCTTTGATTTTGTTCTTTACATATCAAAACAAAAAATGTGCACATACCAAATTTAATAAAATCCCCATTATTAGCGTTAAATTATCATATGTATTTAGGAACGGGTATGAGTTATATCTTGTATACCTACATGTTTTAGTTTATCAAGTACGAAATCCAGATTATTTACGCCTGTATTATAGTATTACAGATTCCTCATATTACATGCCCCATATACAATTGCTGGCAAATGTATACATATAAGTTATACCTAAATCATTCAAGATGTTTGACCTATAAGTCCAATGGAGCCAATTGTAATAAATACTCTTTTATAAGCTCAAATGTCGACACCTCAGTGACGAAGTGATTGTCAGAAGTGCGAACACGTCGTAGTTCGTTGCCAATTTAGTGTCACTCAGAAAGAGAAAAGGATTCCCGCAGGTGTTTCAACCGAAAAACAAAGTGACAGTTGTCCTCCTTCAGTCATATATAATAAAATATAACCCAATAAATACGTATAATTTATGTTGAATAAATCTGTTTCTCGTGAAGAAAATAAGTTTTAATGGCTAGACGGTCATGACCAGCTTTCTCTCTTTAGAGATCAAGGGCAAGGTTTTTTTTCTGCCAAGCGACGGCTGTTATACCGTTACCATGGTTATTTAGCTCCTCCACTCTGACATATGGTTGATGCGCTTAACCTACGATGTAAACTCATGCAACTCCATAGAAATATGTTTACCACTTTCGAAGTTATGTTTATTCTTAATTCTAAATACTCCAGAATTAATGATATTGTCGTAACAATATTGGCTATCTATATCTTTTAGAAACTATGTGCACTTTTATATTGATTTATCGATATATTTCGGTTGTCATGGTAACTATGAAGTGACATGAAGACATAGAATATATCGCATGTTTAGCAACTAATGACTTCAAACTAACACATGTATATCCATCATTCCATCTCTGTATAGGGTTTAATCTTTGAGTGAAGCTTTTTATTAAACAATATATACAACTTTATGCCACTTTGATGTGTTCAAAATATGATTGAACAACATGCTCTGCAGCTTTCCAGTCTCTCTTGTTCTTACGGCATCAAACGTTGTATTTGTTTACAAAGACTAAGCTAAAACCGCATAAAACCAACAAACAAATTTATCAAGTTGGGGCTACAAAAACTATATTACATGGTTGAGACCCCTCCCTTTCCTTGTAAGGCTCAGAGGGATTTAATTTCATAACCATTTTGATATTAACTGACAGGCAAGGAAACAGAATTAGATTCTAACCTCAATGTTTGTGTTGACACCCTTTGTTGGCATATTAGTTTGATTAGCGTTTCTGATTATGTTCTTGGTGTTTAATGTTTGTCTCGTAACTAATAGCGATACGGAGACGAGGAGGGAGTTAACCGTGACTGGAAAGTTTTAGTGTGTGCGTGTGTGTGTGTGTGTGTGTGTGTGTGTGGGTGTGTGTGTGTGTGTGTGTGTGTGTGTGTGTGTGAGGGGGCGGGGGTGGGGGAGGGGTGGGGGGTGTAGTGATACGTTAAGACAAAAAAAAAATCAAAATTGTTTGGGGCATCTAGGTTACTCATAACAGAAAGCGCCGCATGAACTTACTGTATTTAGTAAGTTAGGGGCAAACAGAAAGTAAACTTGCTCACAATGGGGACCTCTTTCCGAGACATCAGTAAGATAATTTAGTAGAGAGTAAGCTTTTTAAAACACCTTGTCATTGTTTAAAAAAACTGTCCGATTCTTTTCGAGCTTTCGAACTATATAGATTGAATATATTTCATTACGATATAGTGAATGTTTTTCCAATTTACATTTATTACGTATTTAGCGTCTAACTTCTTTCCTTTTCTATACATGTACTGGTGGAAATGGTTATTGTATCGATGCCTTATTTATGCGCATGAAATGCTTTTTGAAAAGACGATATATAGATGCATAAAAGTAAAAATTCAAAAAAAGTAAAAATATAAAATACAACCCCTTTAAATCCAAAGGAAGGCTGTGTTAAAAGTAGTGCAGTACGTCCCTGAATACGTAGGTCAAAACGTGACCAAGTTATTATAGGATTTATTAACTAAAGAGAAGTCCTGGATGGTAAGCAAAGAAATAAAATAAATAGTAATAATAATAATAATAATAATATTGATAATAACAATGATCATTTTGCATGTGAACTATGCTATGGAGAGTATGATTTTATCCCAGCATTGAAACGAAAGAAGAAGCTAGACATCAAGAAACTGAGTGAGAGGAATCAGTTGGTTTGAGAAAGTCGACTGGATACTAAATCTTAATGTTGGTAGAAGCCTAAATTTATATAAACACATTCTTAATAGTCTTGTGTCCATTACATCATTCTTCCATTTAGGCCGTCTTCTTAGATGATTCTGAAGTGAACACAAAGGCCGCTGAAGCTCTTGGGATAGCTAGCATCTTGGTTCAGGATTCCAAGACTGCTCTAGAACAGCTCAAGATCGTCACTGGCATCGATGTAAGTTAAACATGACAAATAAACATTCTTTTCTAAAAACTCTTTGTCAAATAACTACATTTATCTTAATTGTGTGAATGTTTGAAGGAGAGGGAAAGGGGGATGAGAACGAGAGAAAGAGAGAGATTAAATTTTCAATTTAAATTTCAATTCATTTATTCAACCAGTATAAAAATTTCAAGATTAACAAAAATGGTAACAGCAATGAAATTGAGAAAATATTGAGAACAAAATAAACGATTGGGAGATGGAAAGTGAGAGAGAGAGGGAGGGAGACAGAGAGAGAGAGAATGTGTGCGTTTGTGCGTTTGTGTGTATGTGGCGATGTGGATGCCTGTGTGTGTTTGAAGGAAACAATAAGATATCAACTGAAAGAGATTGAAAGAGAGAGATATAGAGAAGTGATAGAAAGAAAGAAATTCGTACGAATGTATTTATAAATTAACACCAAAGAACACCAGCATACTGCTTATGAGAATTCATTTTTCATGGACATTTTGATAAGTTATACCTTATCACGGATGATTGTATGTATAGCATACTTTGTAGATTGTGTATCATCTTTTATGTTATTTCCATGAATCATTCAGCTTTTACAAAAGAAACCTAATGATCTTACTCATTGGGTCTGACTCAATGAACACAATTCAACTTGATTAAAATGACCTTAGAGCATGTTGACCATTTGGCCAGAAAGTTATACCCATGTCACTAACCCCCCGGCACTGACCCTTAAAAAGGGAAAACCCCTTGTCATGTATATTTCCCATGTGTACCTATTAGTAACATGATGGCCGCTACATCACAATAAATTGTCATTTTCTTTCTTAGGTATTCAAGCAGGCGGGACCGATTACTGTTCACCCGGAAGAAGTCACACACAGTTACGTCACAACCAGGGTAAGGTCATGAATCCCCTTGAAAAGAAATGCGTTCTCATGACATGTTACGGATAGAGACCTGGATATCTTTGGCGTTTAGTCATCGTATTAATTAATTTATCTTGTTTATGAAGGGAGAATTAATTAAGCAATTTCCTGTACCGCTATGTACATCTCTTTCTATGTGTGTATGCGAAGGAATGTTAACTGCTTACACAATATGTAAATGAGTATGCGTTTTGTCTCGTTTATTATTTTAAAGCCTGTCTGCACTAGTTTGGCCAGGAGGGATTATACATCCCTGCATGGTTAATGACAGGTGGTTATCTCATCAAATCAGCTCTCAATTAACATAAGAAAAAAAGGATCATGGGGGACCAACGGATACCGTTTATGCATTGTTTGCTATATAGAGGGAGCGCGTGACTACAAGTAGTGCAGTCCCGCTTTAAGGAAACATCTTAATGAATACATCAGCAAATCTATACTTTAGCCGAAAAAAGGAGAGACAGAAGAAACCATAATCATTGCAAAATCGTATTGTTGGAAACAAATAACGATAACGTATCGTATAATTTATCATTAAATCTCCCGATGTTTATCGAGCCAGGATTTAAATATATGATTTGTTCGGACCTCCTTCTCCTTCTGTAATTTACAAGGTCTGGGATTCATTATTTATTACTAACCATCCTAGATTAAATCAAGATATATCGCGTTCCACATCTCGCTATCTAGATACATTTTCTTTGTTTGATATTGTTTTTATCACTCTCTCGTGGGTGATAATGCTTCATAACGAAATAAGAATTATATATTCGTTTCCATCTATAGATAAAGATCTATCCTGTTTTATGAAGTTTTCTCGCCAGGGAACTGTTTCCTTCTAAGCGATGGACGTGAACTTTTAGCCCAGTTAACTTAGGTTCCCTGCAATTCCCAAATGGGGACACAACTATTATTCACTGTGGTTATTCCTTAATAAATTATATGTATGATGATTAAACATTGGAGTTTAAGGGTGAATTGCGTTTGCATTGAATTTCTGACGCATTAAGTAGAGATGCAAATCGAGGTTTTTACGGAAATATGTATTTGATTTTGTTCTATCTTTATCCAAAATCGTATTTATCAACACATCTAGGTAGTCTGTTATTAGCTGCCTCGAATATTTTCCCATTTCATATTTTTTATTGGTGCATTTGTCACCTTAGTTTGGGACCGAATACAAACTTTAAGGATTATTGTACAACATGCATAGTTGCTATTCCGCTGATACATGGTTGTCACAATCATAAAACCCATTTCTACATTCTCGGCAGCTAATATGACACGATCGCAAACGTTTTCATGAAAAATCGAGGGAAATAGGTGCACAGTTTCGGAAGGGGAGGAAAGGAGGAGGAGGGGGGGGGGTGGGAGCTCACGTCTTTTGCCTAATTATACACTTTCTCATTTCCAAGACTTAATTTTTTCTGACAGATAATATTTGTTTTATCAGTGTTAATTTCAGTATAAAAAAAAACCTACTTCATTATCAGAGCTCGATTGCAAGATCCCTTTTTACAATTTAAATCCCAGCGGTCTCTTTAATTATATTTGAGGTGTAAGAACACATCAGAATCGACATTCAAAACGACTTTCATATTTCCCGAAACGGAATTCAGTGATTAAATCAGAAGGAAAGTATTGTTGGACGGAAGTAATCAAATGATGAAAATGGGAACGGGTGATGAATAAGTGTCCAGTTTAACAGGAAGGGCAACTGTTGATGCAGAGCAGAGACCATTCAGGATTTTAAGAATCTCGAGGCACTTTCTTTTTTTTTTGCAGCAGAAGTAGTGCTGTCTGCTAGGTGAACTGAAAACGGAAAATACTTATGTTTAATCGACCTCACGACTCAAACCGTTAATGAAAAAAAAAAGAAACAAATTAATCCAATTTGAACTAAAAATCCTGCTGTAAATTTGCCATCTTCCCCTTTGCTTATAAATACAGCTTTAGAGGTTTGATAAGGGAGATGAGATCCTTGGTTTGTCTTAGCTGAATATGATGACACTGTATTCTGTTTTCCTGTCATTATTCTTACCATCATCATATAACCCCTTTTGTCCTGAGTTGGTTAAAATTGCGACTCTTTTCATATAAACGGTGGTACTTTTATTCTTTTATTCACGATTATAAAATGAACAACATCGCGCTACATTATGCGTTGATGGAATGCGTCTTTGTCAGTATCATCCAAACACCTGTCCTAAAATGTAGCTTGGGTCGTCTCGGCCATGTTGAGGAACATGTATTCCAATTCCCTTCTCCCTTCGTTCTCTCAACAACTCATTATCTTACTCCTTTAATCCCATTAAAGATCTAGGAAAGTAATTTCATTTCCTATTGTATTATAAAGAGTAAAAATGAGGGAAACTCGAAGTAAAATTAATATGACCTCGCGTAACTAAAGCTAGCCTGGACCAGATATCCCGTTCTTCACCATGTGGCATGTGGCGGTACTGCACTTTGACATATTGATTATTCGTCGCAGCATTGGTCGTGCGCCAAGAGAAGGCGTGACGCAAACACCAGCTGTTAGGGCATCTTTTAACATCCTAGTAATTAGATGATATTAGAACCCTAGCATAATCGGCAGGATTTGGCTCAAATTACACTTTGCGATTAATTACAAAGTCGACCCAAATTATTTCACAAGAGAGAGAGAAGGAGAAGGGGGAGGAGGAGCTATCAAATGTCAAAGGAAGGAAATTTATCATCGAATGTATAATTTACGGATACAGGATGCCAATGTTCCCTATAGTTCTCTCAAAGGACATTATCGGAGAAACGAAGAAGGAATCGGGTGATGAGAGGAAGACACGTGATTGGTTGATACACTCACTGTCACGTGGTCATTGTGAAGGAAAGAGTTGGAAACGAAACGTTTCCTCCCCTAAAGATCTTATTCCTATTTTCCATGCCTACTTGTATTCTAATTATAAATGTTATGAATTTCACTTTGATCATTTAGATAATATCCTCTCAATTTATTTGTCCATGTTTTCAGAGTAAAGTTCGGTTTCATTTCACTGAGCTCGGCAGCGGACCTCCTGTAGTCCTCTGCCATGACTTTGAGGAAGACTGGGAAGCATGGAGAAGCCTGGTAACTATATATGAAAACAAATAAAATGAAAGAGTTCCCCCTTTGGAATTCAATTTGTTTGGTTTCCAATTCAAGCTGCACTGACAAAACCTCGTAACATAAGATATGTAGTTCCTTCTTCTTGTCACTCACTCACGGCCTAACAGTACCGAAGTTAGTGTATTCAAATCCTCGTAACTTATTCAACCAAATCCTCGTAACTCATTCAGAGTTGAAAGTCAGAACTCGTATCTCAATTTAACTCACTTTCAAATATAAAATATATTATTTTACTGTATTTCAACAATGACATTAAAAATTGTATAAATATTCCAGTTTTAAAAAGAAAGGACGGTGTCACAGCACTTAATTTGTTGAGACAGGAAAGTTTTTTCGCTCTCCTGAAAATTCATGATTTTTGAGATACGAGGTTTTGTCACCCCACCGATGATATTTATTTTGTCATCGCAGCAATAAGTTTTGTCAGCACTATGCTTACGGTCGATTAAGGTTAGATATTCGAGATTTTTAGGCAACATATTATATTTCTGTAAAAAACTCATTTTAACAAAAATGCGGTGCAAAATTAATTAATCGCAGTTTGCTGTGAAAAAAGGAGATGTTAACATATTAACCACTTTGTTAAAGATTCACTCAAATACGTCCACAAATATCTTTGTAATTGGTCAACATCTTCAAATGAAATTGTAAGGCATACAGGGCGTGACAAGAATATTTCGATTTAGTTTGACGGCCCGAGTCCGTTTAGAAAGTGCAGACGATCCCTTTTCTTTATATATTTCTCAGGCTGTCTTAGAAACAAATTTCCCAAAACCTAGTTGGAAAAACAAGAGCCCTCAGATGAAAAATCCCTGGAATTTCCGACTATAATCATGGACGGCCCTGGGCATACACCCTAAGCCATATCAGGAGAGCTTTATCCCAGATCTTAGTTAGACATCTGAGACGATGGGACCCCCTTGCAACTTGAACTTGGAAGAAACAATTACCGGAAATTGGGGAGCTTTTCTTTCTCTATACCTCATATTGAAGAACTTAACAGCAAGACTTCTAGCGTTTGAGATATAGAACAGAGATAGGTTGAGATGATAGCCGCAGTCACCACGTGTGTTGATGGGCTCGTGGGAAGAAGGTTCGGCAGTTGCGGTTCTACAATAATGTTTTGTTTTGTTGTTGTGGGGGGGGGGGGGCAACCCTTATTTCCCTCTATAGAAATTGCTGTTTATCAAAAACAGAACCTGACATCGAAATTTAAGAGTAGTTTCGATTGATTTTTACGAAAGTTTCATGCCGCAAATGATTTAAGTAAAACACTTAATTGTCTGCAATAAAGGTTCTTGACACAACAATATGCACAACTTTTTGAGTTTATATTAATATATTCGATTGCCTGTGCTTACACTGCCTTGTATATAATTTCTACGTAACGATGGATAAAGGCTTTAAGAAATTACGATAGAGAGGGGAAAAAAAGGAAATGTAAAATGTTGTATGTCATATATTTGATTGATATATTTACAGAAAATGTTATTCTATTCTCCTTGTTATCTAATCTCGCCCTTACCAGATGCCAGAACTCGCCATAGCAGGGTTTCGAGCCATTGCTCTTGATTTGAAAGGCTTTGGAGAGAGCAGCAAACCAACAGGTGAGTATTTTGAGTGAAACAAAAAACTAACAAAACAGATAAATAGACATACAGATAGATAGATAAAAGATTAGATAGAGTTAACGAATTATAAATGAATTAATGAGTGAGTGAGTGAACAATAAATGAATAAACAGATAAATTAATAGATATATGGATAGATAAATGGAAGCGTTTTATCTTATGTCTGTTTTCATGAATCACAAGTTTATGATTTGATTATGCAATGATGAAATTTGAGATAAATAATATCAATTCGATATCTCTTTTTTTTAAATTCAGATACAGAGCAGTACACGTTGAAGATCTTATGTCGGGTAAGTGTTTTGCTCATTTATTGAAATAAGGTCAAATTCAAGTTGTCCTAATTAAACATACAATATCATTAAAATGAATGACTAATGGTTATTTAGAAATGGCATCTGAGAAAGAATTGTTTAAGACAGCTAAAAATAATTACACTTTTAATTTCTTGTTAAAACCTATTGTTAAATGTAGAACTGTTTTAATGGAAACGTGAAATTGGATAATGTTTTGCTAAATCTTTTTGCAACGAGGTCTGAAAAGAAAGTGTGGCCATATTTTTGTCCGTCGACACTGCCTTAGAACAGATCGAAACTAGCCACGGATATTGGTGTCACAACAATTCTTATAGTCTAAAATAATTTTATTTGACATTTTGACAAGAACATGTATATGACGGGCCGTACAGGCCATTACTCGTAAAACTATACAACTATTCATATATAGTTTTATCCAATCAGAACGCTGGAAAATGTACAGCCATACAACCATGCAACTATACAACTATTCATCCATTGAATGGATGTATAGTTTTATCCAATCAGAACACAGGAAATTTAACAACCATACAACTATACATATACATCCATCAAATGAATGGGGGTGACATGCTTTCGAATAATATCAATTTCCATTGCTTTTTTCACCCCTGGCAAGCATATTATATACTTCTCTCTCTCCACTTTCCTAAAACCGTTTGCATGTATTATGAAATGTCTATGTCTTTATACTCATTGTATGATTTCCGATCGGTCAAATAAATAATAATGATAATAATAATAATAATAATATTAGGATTGTAACCAAATCAGAGCTTACCGCTGCTAAATGAGCGCATATTTGTGTCTTTCTTTGTTTAGTAGTAAAGATCATGTACATGTAGGCCTTCCATCAATCTTAACTGTAACCAGTAGACCTTTCAAAAGACCTTGGAAATTTGTATCCTATACGGGTAGTTGGTTAACAACATGAGAGAGAGGGAGAGAAAGCAACAAAAAAAGGAAAAAAGGAGAATGTCCCTGCATGTCCATATTAACTAAACATTAAACTTTATTGAGATAAAGAGCATGAATATTTATGACATTATTTGGTGCGTTAGGTCATCCATGGTCATACATTCATGTCATTCTTTTTTTTTCTTCTATTACAGGATATGACTGAGTTCTTAGATGCGCTGGTAAGAAATATGATATATTTCATAAACATTACCTTTAAACAAAATTCACTCGACCTTTACGTGAGCCCCATGAAAGTATTTTTTTCTCTTCATATTTGTAACTTTGCATACCATGTATTGTCTGGCTGTGGTCACTGCTAGGAATAATTGATAATAATCCTTACCAATTTTTTTTTGAAAGAAAACGTTTTCTAAGGTTACACTTGAAATTTTACCTTTCAACCATTTATATCATAAATAAAATTAAAATAAATATAATTGATGGATGATGTATACATCTGTCAGTGAGTATTTTTTAAAGGCTAAATTCTGTTTTGAAAAATTAGTTGCTCGATATAAACTGGTTAAAAACTAAATGGATTCAACCTGTACATTCATATATGTAGCGTCAAAATACGTGAAATATAGTTTGCTTCGCTTAGAACAATCCCATTGAATTTGGACCTTTAGAGTTAAGATTCAGTAAGATATACAATTGGTAATTAAAAAAAAAGGATAGTCGAAAACTTGTAAGTAAACAAAAAATTAGTGATGATGAACTTTTAATTGTTAACTCAAAAATACACTTGGGAATGCAGAGTGATTAATTTGATACATTATGGTAAAACCTTATTTGTTGCAAAAATTGATTTGAATTGATTTTTCTTTTTTTAATTCCTTTAATGACATGTTAGCCGATTTTCAATGAATCATATTTTATAAGACAATATTTGGTGGTGTTTAATTTTTTTTTTCCATCCGTTTTGTTATGTTTATGAATTTGTGAAACATTCTTAGTCTGTTTTTTATTTTGTTTACGTTTGTACTGTATTACTTCATGCAAGACCAAAATTATCGCTGAATTAATTACCATATCCTTAGATTTGAGACAACTTTATGAGTACTGCCATATTACAATCCCTAATTCAATCTTTTTTTGTCAGTGTCCCTCTCATGTTATCATGCCAGACAGACAAACGTATTATCAAAGCTATCATTTTCTCATCTTCTCTCAGACATTCAATGATCAAAATCAAAGACAGATGATATTCCCTTTTTTCTTCATTTGGTCAATTTGGGGACAAATAGTGTCCGTCTTATGTTATAATGCGAGACAGACAAAAGTATTATCAAAGCTATCATTTTCTCTTCTCAGACATTCAATGATAAAAATCGCAGACGGAAAATCTATTCTTTCTCCATTTGGTCAGTTTGGGGGGCGGAAATGAGTTCAACATAATTATTATGAGACATTATAAGAGGATCACAATCGCAGACACACAATCCCTTCTCTCTTCATATATTCTTGTCATTTCGGGGGCGAAATATAAGCCCATATTATGAACAAGAGAGAAAGAAGATTAAGTTCGTCTGATTAATCTCCTTTTAATCCTATCTTCTTACCCTCTAGGGAATCGCCCAGGTCACTCTTATCGGTCAAGGTATGGGGTCAGCCTTTGCTTGGACTTTCGCTAACCATACCACAGACAGAGTTCGGTGAGTATGCATATCATGCAAGCCTCTTGATAAATTCAAAGAACCTCTTTCCAATTTCCTTGTATTTTTTTTTAACAAGTTTGTGATTATGTTTAATCCTTTACGTCCTGTTACCTTCTAAAGCTTATTTAATTGTTGTGTGACAATGAAAATATTACGCACACAAAATATTGGAGTCTCTTTCAATTTAAGTGATTACTTACGACAAGCTACTTTTCTTTTTCTTAGTCATCAACGAAGGACTCAACTCGTAATTATCGTTTGAATGTCTTGTGGATTTTACGTTAAAATAAGTACCCCCATTATAATTGAGGTTTTTCGTTTAATAATTACTAATTAATGAGCATGTTTTGCAAAATAGAACATTTGGTTAAAAAACATCTTTGAAGATCAAATTGGTATATTCCGATTAGGATAAAAACCAATCTGAAATGCGAGGTCGTCCTACGGCCTTTAAATGCTTACATAATTTCTGTCGTAAAATGAGTAGGCTATAAAGTGGCGCCAGGCTGAAATGCTCCAAAGGGAGTGGAGAAGGTATATACATTGTGTGTAGCTCAGCCTGAATCTGATGACGGGGGTAGTGATATATCTGTTAAGCTCTTAGAGACATCGCTGACATATTAAGCGCTGTATAAACCCATAATATCATAAATTATAATTTTTCATGCTTTATAATTTGTTTAACTCCTTTCTATATGATAGAGCTGTTGCTGGAATCAACACATTGCCCTCTGTCGTCATTCCCGATACATTGTATGGTGACCAGATAAAGAGAATTGGGTCTCTTCGCGACTACATCAAATTCCGCCATTCAGTAAGCATCAAACTCACCTAAATGATTAATTATATAATTTAAAGGTAAAGACCAGTATTGGAAACGCCCCAATTTCAAAAAATGAAATGGAAGCTCTTATTACCAATCATGTGAAAAATATGTTTTGACTATTACATGATGATAACATTTTTGCCGGGAAACCGCCTACTAATTGATATATTTGGTGAATTAGTTTATCTATTGGACTGTGAGAGATAAACGCACGTGTCGCGCACGTGTGCGTAGTCCCATATTCATCTTTCTGTGTACAGTGCTTGTAACTTTACGAAGACTGGGCCAAATTTCATATCGATTCCACAACGTTTCTTTCACAATGCAATCGCATGACCAGAACTGGTCTTTAGCTTTAAGCAATTGAAATAAAAATTCCTTATATATACAAAGACAGAGAGTGAGAGAGATAGAGAGACGTAGAGATTGAGAGAAAGGAAGAGAGAGAGAGAGAGAGGGGGAGGGGAGGGGAGAAACAGGGGTGCGTGACATTCTCATTTAATATTTGTTTTCATGTTTCGTTCTGGTTTATTTATTCTTATCTCCATTATCTTTTTATTCAAATAAAATTTCAGCTTGTATTGATAATTGGTATTTGGATCGCTTTTTGTATTTAACTATAATGAGAAAATAATGGAAGTGCTTGTTGGATAAATACCATTTCTTATCATGTCATAACCTTTGGAAAATTTGTAATGAAATGTCACACTTTAAGGGGATGTGAAATCATATTCTATAAAATTCTGGTCTAACATGTCATAAATTTGTTTATATCAAACAGGTTAGAAACAACAACAACAACCCCGACACAGAGATGGAGCAATTCTACAGAATAGCAACGTGTCATTCGAGTGATACGGTAAGCCTCGTTTCCCACTTGTTCTACTCGAAATCTAAATCTTTGAAAATCTGAAAATGTCGACCTAAAAACTGGCTATCGACGTGGTGACGTCATCTTATGTGGAGTACGCATATTCCTAATGACTTTAAGCTAGGCTCATCGCTTCAGCTATATAGGTGAACCGTTCGGGTCCCATGTTATGTCATCATTGTAACTGCGGAAAATTTGACCCCTGTTGACCCGTTATTTGGAGGGGTGTGGGAAATGAAGTTTTAATTTGCTTTTGTGCAATACTGAAAGGAAAAAAAAAATCGTTATATATGTATTCTACATTCAATTAATCATCTTTCCATTGACAAAAAGTTGCATTTTAATCGGATAGGGTCTTTAAAGCCTAAGTCACACTAGGCGATATGACGAGAATATTCGGAATTGCATCTTACAGCACGGCGACATGTTATTTTATTGTCGTTTTTCCTTTGCATTTCTTTTCTTTTTAGAATCCCACCAAAGATGATCGTTGTCTTCAAGGCATTGACGTCAAAGGTATGTAGACCTTTTAAAATTATTATCTTTAAAACAAACAGAAACGCATATGAGAATATCCGACCAAAGTATCTGGTTGCGAGTTATAAGTGATAACAAGCAAAATGGATAGAAGACATTAAACATATTCTTACATCATACGTAATGTATTATTGGCTTTAGATTCTATAAAACATAACAGAAACCAAAATTGAATTGTGCCAGCCACGATTTGAAATGTATGAAACTCCAAGCTAGTAATGAAAGTATAAGTATGAATCAAAGAAGCTGAACGATTTCACAAAATCTCTTTCTTAGTACTAGCTCTTCCATTGTTGAATAGGGAATTAAAAAGTAATACAAATTACACCGTGAACAATCTAGTTTTAATGGAAATACGTGCCTCCATCAATAATTACACGTCATATTCTTGGTTGAATTTATTCCTAGAAGACTTTGAGTTGTCGACGAAGGCATCTATGAACTGCTTGTGTATCGAAGCAGATAAACGTGAGAAGAAACAACTCGGTGGTCATCATCGAAGCACCAAATCAAAATCAAAACCACGGTATGTTCAATCACACACTTCTTTCTACTGATAGTGGGTTCTTCTCTAGCGCCCATGTCTGTCAGACTTGACATTCCTGGCGCTCCACAATAATTAACCCGGCTTTAGCATGGCTGCCATTATAGTCCGGCAGCCATCTCGATATACCTTGTTTTAGGGTCTATAGTTTTTTTTTTTTTGGATTATAGTTCCTTAGACCATCAATTTGAAGAATCCGATTGCTGACACTCTGTCAGCATTGAGCAATTTGAGATATGTGACGTCATACAAAATGGCCGCCAAAATCCCGTTTTTAACCAAAATTAATGATATAAAAAGTGTTAACAGCATTTTATTACATTAAATGGAAGTCAAATTTCTTGATTTTTTTCTAGAATCATCACTAAATAAGAATTGCGATGTTGTATCATCACAAATGATATGTAAATTTGCATAATTCGGAATGGCGCCCTCTATAGACACATTAACTTGCATAGTTCAAAATGATGGCCAAATACCAATTTCTAACATGAGATAACCATATGTCATGAGTCAGATGCACTGGATACAGTGAGTAAAAATTGTGCTGCACATTTATTTTTATTTTGTAATGTAATTCTCGAAGAAAACACGATTGAATTTTATGCTCTCTGTCCCATAGATATGAGATGGCATATGGTAATAAATGCCCGTTTTCAGTGACAGCGTTATGAAACTAGATTTGTATTCCAAGGTACTAGATTCTTTTATATGAACCTAAAAATTACGAACTACCGATACGATACAGGACTATATCCGTTTATAAGTTTGCTTCAAAATCTTGAAATTTGTTTAAAAGCCCTCTAAAGTGTTGGGATCCCTAAAATATTCCATGCGGAAGAGGGTGTCATTTAACACTTAATTCTGCAAAAATATTAAAAACAAATGTGTTCGAAGTGAGGTCGTGACTGTAAGGCGTGCTTCCACACACATGTTTGCAAATGAGCTCTCTTAACATTTTCTACAAACGCTTCAGTAGTTTGAGGTAGTGAGGCAAGGTATTGGTATTGGTTTTGGAGTATTTGTAGCTCCTAGTCTTCGGACCCTTGATAGCCAGACGTTGATACGAGCCTCTGACATTGAGCTGGTTGTTGACTGTCCATAACATGAAGCAAAGCATTAAGTAGGTTGAGTGATGACATTTGACCATGCTGCATCAACATTGCCAACTGAATCATAAGGGAGTCCAATCTTCTGCTTCATCACTTTCAGCATTGTACCCTATCCAATGCCAAAGTATGCCCCAAGAGTGTCGCATCCCGTCAACGCATGTCCTACCAACATCGATGGAATGATATCTCCTAAATTGTCTACAGTGGCAGGAACATCAATAACAGTTCGATCTGTGATTGGCGTCTCCATTGTCATTGGCGTTTTATTAGTCCCTCATGT
This sequence comes from Strongylocentrotus droebachiensis, assembly GCA_035222895.1. Taxonomy (NCBI): domain Eukaryota; kingdom Metazoa; phylum Echinodermata; class Echinoidea; order Camarodonta; family Strongylocentrotidae; genus Strongylocentrotus; species Strongylocentrotus droebachiensis. The sequence goes on from JAVYIG010007460.1 coordinate 57,371, forward strand.
TGATAATGATGCAAAGTAGTAGACGTCTGTATCATCCACTAGGACCCTAACATACCTCTTCTCATTAGCAGCAATTCGAATCGCTTGCTGTACTATGATGTTGCCTGCTTCTTCATAATTATGTTGTGGACAGACCTTTCCTTGGCATGACATCACTGCCTGGAATCACTTCAACAGGAACCTCATCTTGACGGTAATGACCAGATTGTGCTTTTGCCTATTTCTGAACACCCAATCATCCTGCAGACTCGCGCATATATGATGTCGATCAACTGTAGTTTGTTGTCATGAAAAGATAGTGAAGTTAGCAACACTAGAGACATGTTTAAACACATCAAGTCACTGACCAAGAAACCTACACCCAAACTTATATGTCTTGAAGGATGAAAATGGGAACATTTTAACAGAGGATGAAGATATGGGGAAAGTTGACCCCCCAAATAAAATTCAAATTGTTCTTTTCTTCATATTCGATACCAGTGATTTACAAATGTTGATGAAATGACATGATTTTCATGGGTTTTTTCTCACTTTTTAGTAAATTATAATTTGTTAAGCGTATGTTGGAAAATGACAAATCCCTAAATTCACAATCAAGCAAAAAAAAATGCTTATTTAAAAGCCTACATGTCAGGGTCCGTGGAATGGCGGGGCTCAGGGGACTCGAGCCCCTCTCACTTTTTGTATAAAGTATGTTTAATAAAGAGAACTAGAAAGAAAGAAAGAAAGTTACCCGAGGTGAAATGAGGTATCAAAATATGCTCATCTGACAGTTATTAAATGCCTAAAACCCCTGAGCTTCCGGGGGCTGTGCCCCTTGAACCCCACCTAGGGCCCTAAGGCAGGCCCTGCATGGATGCTCATCTGACAATTATTAGCTGCCTACGACCCCCGAGCTTCCGGGGGCCCTGCCCTGGCCCTGCCCCCTGGACCCAACGCCAATTTGCGTTCCTCTCTTCCTGATCGTAAATACTTTGGCCCCCCCCCCCACCTTCGCTTTAAAAAACGTTCCACGGGGCCTGCATGTAACATGTATGAGTGGTGGTGATGCAGATTGTTTTTCTGCCCCTCTAAGTGGTTTTGCTCATTATGCCACTGTCAACACTTATAACAAGAACATCAGAAGAACTACTAAAACTCCTTAAAAAAGAGTGAAGGATGCAAGTGAATAATTTGGACCCTACCTCAATGTGGAAAAGACCAAGATCATGATTGGTGGAAATTAACTACATGCAACAGAGCATGGTGGTTGATGGAGAAGAAGTTGATCAAGTGGACAAGTTTATATAATGTTCTTGGGTCAATGATTGTCAAGGAGGGTGGAAGCTTGGTAAATATCAAGAGACAACTGGCCATGGCTAAAACATCGGCCTCAACACTGTCAAATATCTGGAAGTATAGGAACCTCACCTTGGACACTAAGATCCGTGTAATGAAGGCATTGTTTTTCCAAGTAGGAACTCTATGGCTGCAAGACATGGGCATTAGGAAAGGCAGACAGGGGAGCAATATCTGCCTTTGAAATGTGGTATTGGAGGAAGCTACTTGGGATATCATGAAGAGATAACATAACCAATGGACACAATTAATGTTTATAATCGGAGATCAACCGCCACTTGCTACCAGGATTGACAAGTACAAGCTACAATAATTTGGTCACGTTAGCAGAAGATCAGGAGACAAACTTGACAAATTATCATTCAAGGTACCTTTGAAGGAACACGTAAAAAAGGAAGACTCAAGCTCAGATGGAGTGACGACCTTAGGGAAATCACTAGCCACCCTCTAAATACACTCTACCGCCGGATTGCAGGAGACAGATGCCGATCGAAAGGTCTCATCAAACGGGTCACAAGGGTGAGCCATGATCTATATGACAACGACGACGACGACGAACAGTGAGACATAGTTTCTTGGAGGGCAGCAGTGACGCGGGACTAAGTTGGAAGACTCTCAACCTGTTATAACCTCTAGGTACTCTTGGATCTGTCAAACACCAAGCAAACATCATCAGGTTTTCATCCACAGTAGAGCACAACCATCAATGACTGTACAAGGTCGTTCCAGTGTCTCATGCCTGCCTGACATCTCAACTTTTGTCAAATTCTATAAGTCCGCCTTTGACATGGGAGTGCTCGTTTCCAGAATCATCAAAGAGTGCTGTTGGGACTGGTGAAAGCTCTTATGACAAAATGTCCTTGGCATTGACCTCTCTTGAACTTGCCTGCAGTCCTATTCCTCTGCAGTACATCAACTTTTCATAGACTTTCGTACCCCAACATTTATTGACTTCTTCATGGCTGCCATGGTTTGAACTTTCTTGGAAATTTTGTCATAGAATCCACCAGGTAATTTCTTTGAAACTCATGCATCTGTCTAGTACAGATGTCAACTGCTTTATCCACATTCACTGACGTTGGAGCAATGCTGGTCTAAATAAAGCCTATCAATGGAATAATAATTTGTGCCGTAAAACCGCTTCTCACCGATTTGATGAAATATGAATTATTTCATAGCCATTTTTGTTTCTTGACATAATTATGTAGGGTAGGTGTAGGGAATTGGAGACCACCAAGCTTGAACCCATCACTGTATGTCCGTGTTGGCTCCAATATTGCTATAGCGCCATATGTGGCCTTTAACAACACTACTGCATTTATCCAATTCATTTCAAAGACTACAATGCGTTCTCTCTCTGAGAAAATTGGCAAAATTGACCAAGATATAAGCAATTTTTATCGTAAAAATTTGCTCTGATATAAACAAAACACAATTTTCACTGAATGTTGTGGTGTATGCAGATTTAGGGGTGGCTCTTAACAATCAGTTTTAAAAGGAAGTTTATGAAGTGTGCCAACCATCACAGAAAACTTATGGCCATTGTGTGTTGTGAATTGGTGTTGCAATGCACATTATGAATGGTGTCTGATCAGAAATGTGTGTAGGCAATGGGGGACACCAGGTCCAAGATGGGGGCCTACTTTCCCCCAGTTGTCCATTTCATATTGAAAGGCACTATCATGAAACATATTTGGTTGTTCGTGTCACCATTCTAATTTGAATGCATTTCATTTTAAGAAGTTGTTTCTATGCTGTGAGTTTGATCAATGTAAAAGTCACATTGCCAGAACATTATTCTGAAAGTATTTAAACATAATTTAAAGCACCTTTATTACTGTAAACAAAAAACTACAGAAATATTTTAGGCCACATTGTTTTAAAATCGTTTCAAAATTACAGTAAGTTCATTGGCTGCATGTATCTCTTTCAAAAAGTGTTTGAACTAACTATAACAATCCCATTTTCATTCAAATTGTGTTTAAAATGTCTTGATTTGTAACTGTCCCTTATTACCTACACATGTAGGTAATGAGAGACCTTTGGCGATGACGTCATTAATCATTGTTATCTTATTTATCAGTTACATCATGACCACAATTTTGTTACCAAATAAAGAGAAAAAGTTACTGAAGAGAATACAAAACTTTCTGTATGTGTAACATTGTTCATGTTTATGTAAATTATGCACATGTGCTTAAGGGTCTCCAATTCCCCACACCTACCCTATCTATTTGGACCAAACAAGATGAAAGATGAATGCAGCACAACTGCAATTGTTGCCCCCCAAAAAAGCATTAAATATGATTTCAACGTGACATAGATTTAAGAAATTGGCATTTGGCTGGCACACATATTTTATTCAAATTAATATGTTTATAGAGGGCGCTATTTCAAAATATACAAATGAGCTGGTCATCTATGGCCATGCAACATCACAAAACATTTTTTTAGAGATGGTCCTAGAGAGATACAGACATTTGGCTGCCCAAAATTGTAGAAAAAAATCCTTATTTTATATTTATTATTCATTTTTAAAGGAAAATCATGTACTTTGGCGGCCATTTTGTATGACGTCATATATCTTAAATTGCTCAAGGCTGACAGAGTGTCAGCAATCGGATTCTTGAAATAGAAGCTTTAGACAATCAAAATCCGTTGGAAAAAAAACTATAGACCCTAAAACAAGGTTAGGCCAATAATCTGGGTTTGGCTGCCGGACTATTATGGCGCTCAGGCATTTACAAGGAATTGATTCCTGTGAGGTACCCATTACCTCACCTGGGTCGAGTGTGGCAAATGTAGATTAATGTCTTGGCAATTAACATTAAAGGGATCGTTTGACAATGTTAAATCTGAGATGCACGGCCCTACCTGTTATCAGTGTCTGTGATATGGTGTTATATTGAAGCTCTAAAAAATTGCGCTTCAAAATGATCAAGAAGTGCCTCAGTAAGTAAAAACCTTTGAGTGACCGGTTTTACCATACTCGTTTCCCCCTATAGACTGTAGTGTTATGAAAACTGTTTGGCAAACGCAAAATTTGATTTCGATTTTCAATCATAAATATCTTGATAATCAGACAGGTGATTGGCTTGTAAAAGTCATGGGCTTCCTGACTGATCTAAATGTTTATAATTATCATTGCAGCATGAGCTATTCGAGGATTTATTTAAAGGATCTAAGTTACCGGATCCCTTTAAAGCATTGGCGGGACTCGAACCACGTTCCGCGGAACTCTAGACCACAATACCTCCGCTACATTCTGTCCGTTGTCCCATTGCACTATGCCTCCTAAACGATAGGAAGCAGGGAATAAGGGTTGGTGTACAGTTCAATTTTGTGACCACAACGGAATATACTGAGTGATGGTAGTATCGCATGATATATTAATGTTTAAACTCCGACCTATATCTGGACAATTTGGCCAAGTTGGTTAGAAAGGGTACTAACATGTATACTTCTGTTGGGTGCTTGCCCGACAAAGCAACGATCGGCATGTTTCTCCTCACTGTTACAAATTAGCCAGATTAATATTCAAATTTATGTTTCTGTGTACAATTTGTTGCTTTTACTGGAAACAATCGCTAAATACAAAACATTGAAAGTAAATAGAATAGTGTCTACCTTTGTGAGGGTTATGCCTATGATTGTTTCATAACCACCCTGTTCGCTTTTAATTAGCTAGTTTTTACGATGTCTCACTCAAATTGTTGTGGTATCCATGTCGAACGAAAATCTATAATTGTACCAAATTCTGAACATAAGATTGAAGTCAAATGAGCTGAACACAGTTCTCAATTCGCTCTAACCACATCCAGTGATGTGTACAGAAATCTTGATTTCATTTACCTGACTAAAAAGAAATCTTATCGATCCAATCAAAACTGCTTTCAAAAGGTCATGATAAAAAGATGAAAGTATTATCACCTTTAGTTTCGAATCACTTGTTAATCGATGTAATTTCCCTTTTTTGTGACCACCAGGGGAGCTAACTGGTTTAGGAACAACGCGGCCAATTGGGAATGGAACCGGCGACTTAGCGGGAGAATGGTAAGATCTAAAGTGAGATTAATATCCGATTTATAATCCCGTCCTGAGGAATCATAACTCACTTGTACATAAAAGCAACTCAGTGTATGCATGGAGATAGAGAGACACAGGTGGGGGAGGGGCGCGACATCACACCCCTCCTCCAAAGCCGCAGATTTAATCAAGCACAGCGAGTATTACATATGAGAGATTCACATCTGAACGATACAAGGCACCATTGTGGTTTAGGCTGGGGAGGGGGGCAGGATGTTACCCCTCCCATCTTCCTTCACAAAACAAATAAGGTACAATTGGTTACCAGCGCGACCGCAGTCGTCAAGCGAAACAAATAATTTATTTGACTGTTTGCCTAGCAACAACCACAAACTCATCCAGGGGTAGTGCATTAGTTTTCCTCCTAGGTTAGCACAATAATTGATGCCCTGGGCCTTGAAAGAAATCAAAATTATTTGAGCTTTTTTTGTTGTTGTCTGTTTAGGTCTTGTAACAAAAAACGTAACTTTGAGATATTTTACGAATTGCTTGCATGTCACACTGTAATCATTGATCATAGTATATCTTCGTACTTTGTTTGAATTATATGATTTATATTTGTATTCATTTATTCCTTTATAATGATAATAATTAACAGTAATTAACACTTACTTTATCAGAAGGCTCTAAGCGCTCTACTATAATGCAGCATAATTACCCTGGCTTTAGCAGAGCAGCTGGCACGCAGTCTGCGTTTCAAGAAATAAATTCGTACCGGGTTCCCATTGACTTCACCTGGGTGGAGTGTGGCAAATGTAGATCAATGTCTTGCCAAAGGACTTTAGTGCCGATTAATTTATGTATTCAATTTTATTCATCTGTTTATTTTTCACTTATTTAGTTGTTTAGTTCTTCATTTTTATTATTCTATTTTGCTGACTCAATTATACAAATAAGATCAAACCATTCGGTCTACAGCGATTAATTGATATACATGTAATTTAACTTAAGAACTAGTAACTAATTCAATAAACTGTACAATTATGTTAAAGGTATATACCAGTTCTGGTCATGCGATTGCATTGTGAAAGAAACGTTGTGGAATCGATCAGAAAAGGTTGATCATCTAGCATATAAGTAATGGTGTGTACTGCAATGTTCTGGAATCATCAAAATATAAGATTTGGCCCAGTCTTGGTAAAGTTACAAGCACTGTACTCAGAAAGATGTATATAGGACTACCCTATATCTACCCAGGCCGGATAGATATGATAATTTACTAAATACTGTATATCGATTAGTAGGCGGTTTCCGGCAAAATTTGTATCATCAAGTATTAGCCCAAACATATTGATTCACATGATTGGTAACAAGAGCTTCCATTTAATTTTCTGAGAGGGGGGCGTTTCCAAAACTGGTCTTTACCTTTAAAGTAATATTTCTGGTCAAATAATCCTAGGATTAAGAAAAAAAGTACTTGCGTGCACACAAATAATGAAATAAACTAGAAAGCCTGAACAAGCAGGATTATCTTTAATATTAAGTGTAATGATACTCCAGAGACTGAAGAGATTTCATCTAATAATTTCCTTTTGGAAATTGGTAATTTATGTTTCACGAGCCGCCTGGGTGGTCTGCTGGCATGCACTCTTACTTACCTTCTTCTTACTTGCACCAGGTACAAGATCATCGGGCAAGAAATTTAAGGATAAATCTGGATTTATATAGCGCTCAATACGATATACCGTGTCTAAGAACTTTACAGATATTATTAATATTATTAGATTCATGTTATAATATTAAAGTAAGACTACTCTGAAAAATGTTTCTCGTGTCAATTGTGGCTTTTAATTTCAATTTTCATACCTTCAAATTTTGAAGGAAAAAAAAGAAATCGAAGAGATATTATTTTCTTCCATATAGAATTGTGTTGTATATTGTAATGTACATGTAACTGATTGTATTTACAACCACGAAAATCTTGTCATCACTTGACAAACATACCTTTGGTGATTTTTTTTCATTTCATTAAAATAAATAGAATTATGCTTTTCAAAAAATATTCATCTTTAATATTTTAATCGTATTCCGAATGATATTAAAGTACAGTAACATCATACTAACTAAAATTTATTTTTGCATCTCTCGTTTTCTTTTATCAGCTCCTCATCCCCGCCCTCGTCGTGACCTCGGGTCAAGGGTCACCAAAGGATGTTCCAGATGTCAGTGAACTTAAAAAATGGGTGAGTTGAAAAGGAAACTGGTCTTTACCTTTAAACAAGGTTTTTGATTTGGACATTGGTGTGAATATTAAATTACAATAATCGTAGAACAAGCGGACGATATGTGCTCCATTAAGTTAACATGATGTATGTATAAAAGAAACAATCACCATTGTATTCCTAAAGTTTGGATATTGGCCAGTTAAACAAAACAGGTTAATCTATTATTTTACTCCTTAGCCCAAATCAACTAATATATCCAATGGAAGGGGAGGCAAATTCACCGGATTTTACCCCCTTCCTCCCCTCCCCCCACCAAGACACCAAGCTTCTAGGACTACCCCATTTTATAGTCTGATGTAGTACAAACAAGAGGATAATCGCCTTTTCATCGAGTATTCTATACAGGGGAAGTTATCCGTGGGGCAGTTTGCATTGTAGAACTTAATTCTAAGTTGGACCTAAAATTTATGGAGAGCCATTTGTAGCCTTAAAATGAAATATATTCAACAGCAAAAATTTAAGTATTTTAGACTTGTTATAAATTCCACATCAAGAACATGACATCTCCTTGATAATAGAAAGTATGAATTAATTAAATCAACATTTATGCCTTTTAAAACAACTTTTACAAAATATTTTCAAAGATGCAAAACGGCTTTCCATAACTGTTAAGTCCGACTGAGAGATAAGTTCAACTTAAGATCTTTGTAAAAACACCCCCCAGTAATAGTAAATTGGGAGGTCGTTATCCCAACTGGATATTTAGTTTCACAAAAGAAGTTACTGTACATGAAACTCTAGTTGGGCGTAAGCAAATTATTTAATGATATTTTAAAAACGTTTCTTCACTGCCGCAGATTCCGGACGTAGAGCATAGCCATGTTTCGGGTTGTGAGATCAAGACCGACAGAGAAAGGTATGAAGAAATCAAATCATTCTATCAATTCAATTATAAGAGAAAATGGTGGTAATACTATTAAATCTGATGGGTTTTGCGACATTTGTATTGTGGCATCGCAAAAACTTGTACAGCAAATATCAAATAGGAATCAGTTTAGCTAGAATGAGGATATTTGCGCACTTTTATGACCAAATGTACAATTGAAAAAAACAATTTTTAGATTAATGACAACATAATCTAAAAGAAAAAAATTCCGAATTAGTTTTGAAGATAAAACAAGCAATTTTGATTGTGATGTTTTAATGTTATTTTTTGTGTTTTCTCTATTTTCTACAGATCATCGGAACTTAACCGAATTCTTCGAAAATGGCTGTTCACAATTTACGCAGGCGAGCATACACCTCTTATGCCGATGTAGACTGAATTACCCGAGAATAGCCACAAGATGGCGCCCTACTCATCGAGGAGAACCTACTGTTGACCAGTCCTTGTAAAAATCAGACTTTGATGTTATAAGCAATGCCATGCCATCGGTAATTCTGAATGAATCGGAGGATTTTATAATTTTGTCGAAGAAATTACGAGAGGAATGTGTCTCTGTGACGTATACTTTCTTCTGGGAGAACAATCAAGTTGATATCCTTGCCCGGCTCTTTCGCAGTGAGGACTTACGAACATATGACTACATAGAACGTCACTATCACATCGATCTACGTAAACCAACCGAGGACTACATTAAATGACGTTCATGCTGCATAATTGTGTCTTAAAATGTACATAGATTGAAATTATTCTGAAAGTGTGTGTTATGTATCATAAATCAATATTTTTCGTGACAATTGAACTCGGGTCTCCTTCATTGGAATCTACTTTTAGATTCGTAACTGAATGATGTAGATCTTGTGGAAAAAAAAATATTTGCAAATTGGGAGATGATGGTAAATGCAAATATATTTGGAATATATTTTCTTTGACCAAAGGGAGGTGTAGAAAGAGATATATTTATATAGATATACAGAGAGAGAGAGAGAGAGAGAGAGAGAGTAACGCAGAGAAGTGACTGCATAATGCCACATTATTTTTAGGACACAGGAGTATAAAAAAAGGCCAGCAATTAAAATTGAAAACAGAATGATGTCGGACAGAGTGAATATGAATGATAATAAATCCTTTGTAAAAATGTAAAAGCAAATAGTTTGTAAAGTTAAATACATGTCGCCTGTAACATTTTCAGATTTGTATATATTGAAGATGAACATAGTCACTGTATAATATACATCACTAACAAATTAAGAACTTTAGCATACCCAGCTTAGTTTCGAATGTTTTGAGAAGAGTGCAGCCCAAGTTTGCGACAAAGATTTTGGGCCTTAGTAATAAGCTCTCAAATGAGATGCGCGGACAAAAAGTCAAAATTATTCGCTTAAGTCCTATTGATGGCGCCCTTGTATTATATAAACACATTTTGAGTGTAGCATTTGTGTGCATTGCTAATGACGAAAGATGTAACAATTGAAACAAGAAGTGAGGGTAAAAGAGGAGGTAGAGTATTCAACCACAATTGCGCCCTTTCAAGGTGAACTTGAAATGAGCTTGAGATTTACAGCTTACCAGCCTTTTCGACTAATTTTTGTTCTCCAAAATAAATGTGACATGAATGAGGTCCACAATCTCAATCTCAATTCATTTTCTGAATCACGACAGGTCTCGAATTTCATACATTCTGGACAATGCAACCAATGATGATTATGATGATATTCATCTTTCATTAATGTATGATTATCAGTACATCGAGACAAATTATAGATTGTTTATATATATATTCTCAGGAAATTTTTAATAAGTTTGATTATAATTTTTGTGTTGCATCATACCACCGCCAATCCATCTTTTTGAAGCCATAAGGGCTTTAAGTACCATAAGGACCTTCTGTCTCTGAACAAATCAATCATTCTTCCTGTTATAAAATATATGTGAAATAAAGATCTTAGAATCAATTGATAATTCCACATTATATCAATCCGGAGGTAGTGTCGTGATCGAGTGGGTTAAGGCGCTTGACTGGAAATGCGAAGGTCGAGGGTTCGAATCCCGACACGGCACTAATATCCTTTGGCAAGATATTAACCTGCACTTGCCAATCTCCACCTAGGTGTTAAATGGGTACCCGGTAGAATGCGTCCATCATTTTTGGTCAAACAGTTTTTGAGCGTCAAGTAACGCCTGGCTGGAATGCTCCCCAGGGAGTGGAGATTGTGCACACATTGTGTGCGGGCAAGCACTGAATCCAATGATCAGGGTAATAGTATATTTGTAAAGCGCTTAGAGATATTGGTATTAAGCGCTTTATCAAAGCTAAATATTATACAAATATTATAAGGGGAGAGGGTGAAGTGGCCGCTGTTTACGTTTATCAGGTTTATGAAATAATTATTTTGAAAGAAATTTGTTTGTCACCATCCTTTCAATCTGAGCGAGTCTCGGAGCTCTTGTGCAACTTTTTAAAAATTATAAGTTATATTGGGGTTGTAAAATGATTGCCCCGACCCCTTCTGATAATCCTGGATCTATCTCTGAAAATGGTCATTGTAGCAGTTCAATGAGATAGAACAATTTGTAATAACAATCTGATCATATGAAGAAAAAAAAAAGAATTCTGCTGGACATGTATTCATAAGCTACGTGATCATTACATGCATGTATGCGCCTGTGGTGTATACAACTCTCACGAATGAATGATTGTCAGTTTGTTTCAATTCAGGGGTCATTTGACAGTGTACTGAACTATTACCGATTATATTTTAAATAAACTTAAATCTTTTGAAAATGTATAGTTGATATCAATGTTGTCAGTATTGTGTAAATAAACTTGTATTTGTTTCATTTTCATTTTGTAAAGTGATGTAGAGATAGAAATACTATGTACAGCTACTAATTGACAGTGATGCGTGATTTGAATAAAAAATAAAATATATTGAAAAGAAAATTATCATTGTCCCCGGAGCCTTAATTACTGTTATAAATTTCACATTATTGATTATTATGATATTGAAGTATATGTATGAGGAAAAGGACACATGTACGATCAGTAAAAACAAAGAATTAGTGGCAAATAATAAAGCGAGAGAACACTAAAACATTTGGTAAAAATTACCCAACATGAAGATGATAAATATGTGTCCTTTCAACCGCAGGTAAATTAAATGTCCGATTTGGATCATGATTTGCTTAAAGGTAATACAAAGTTAAGGAAAATGTTTGAAATTGGATGGATAGTGAGTCTTTACAATTTTGATATATTTGGATACCCCTGTGGATGTATTATAAGCACTAGGAAATTCAGCCCCTAAAACGCTCCTGCTTTCGAGAAATATTTAATATAAAACTTTACCGGTGCTCCCGGTAAATTTTAATAAATTTCAAATAGTGCCTACGGCCGTACGATGGTAACTGTGACCATGAATCTCAGAATATGTAGTTGTGATATATAATTTCCAAACGGGAATAGCAAATCGGTCGATTTTAGTCAAGAAACATTGTTTTATAGCTTAATTAATATCTTGACCTTGAGAGGTAGCTATACAACATAAAGAGTTTATTTTTTACAATTTCATAACTTTAGACTCGATTTCAACAGCGACAACGATCACTGAATATTGTAAGGTCGCATATGCTTCCAATATGTTCATGAACCAAATTCATGACCCCATACCAACACTTTATATTTCCTTTAATCACAACCTCTTTTAACTACAAATTGGAGGGGGGGAGGGGGGGGGGGGGGGTGTATATCCGCTCAATGCCCCAATGCTTGTCGGACCTGCAATTTATAGTCTTCTCCTCATTAGGCGTAATCTTCGCAAAAATTCAAGAATGACGAATACTTAGGATATTGAAATTTTAATCGTTGATTTCTTGGAAAGTTTTTGCGATCTTGTTATAAAAGAAAATAAACAAAAGAGACAATGTCATGTTGGGGAAAGTGAAAACAAAAAGTCTAATGGGGCGTTGCAAGAAAGTTGCGATTGATTGCAAGTTGCGAAATATGCATATTTGCAATAGATTGCTACTCAACTTTCTTGCAACGCCCCACTAGTCTCCAAAATTCCCTAGGATTTTGTTAGGATTCAAGTTTTAATAATTAAATTAATTCAAAAAGATCCAGCTGGTGTGCCCCCCCCCCTCTCTCTCTCTCTCTCCCTCTCTCTCTTTCTCTCTCTCTCTCTGTCTGTCTCTCTCTCTCTCTCTCTCACTAAGGCCTAACAAAAAAAATTGTATTGCCCTTTAGGTGCCAAAACATGTGTCGGTCGGTCGAAAATCTTTTTTCTTTTGCTTTTGGTTCACCCTCTTTGAGCTGATGTTTCTCAGTTTTGAATGCTTTAATATTTTTTCTTTCTAAAAAACGGTAAAAATAAATAAATTTAAATTAAAAAAAAAGCCGACCGTAGATTTTAAGATTTTTGGGTTGGTCGCACAAGGCAATAAAACATTTTTTTTTTTTAAAGGCCTAATGGGGCGTTGCAAGAAAGTTGAGTTGCGATCAGTTGCAAATTTGAAATCAATCGCAAGAATTACGCTTGATTTTGGGGATTTCAATTATATGCAACTTTCTTGCAACGCCCAATAAGAAGAGAACGAGTACGAAAAACAGATCTCCCTCTCTCCCATCTCTCTCTCTCCCTTTCCCCCTCCCTCTCCTATTTCCCTCTCTTTCTCTCTCTCCCATTTATCTCTTTCCCTATCCCCCTATCCTACCTCTATTTCTCTCTCTTTTTGTCTCTCTCTTTCACTCTCTCTCTCTCTCTCTCTCTCGCGAGCTTTGTTAAGTCTACAACTATATATGAATCGCACAAGGTATACCGTTAGCCATCAAGCATTCTAATCGATTGCTCATGTCATGGGATGGCGCTGTTCACTTAACTGTTCAACGATGTAAAATTGACGACGGTGAGGTTATTGTCATGATATTTGTCTTTTATGTAATACTGAATTAACACAAAGATCTGCATGTGGGAATGTAATGTCTCACAGGCGTGAAACCACTATCGGTTGCTTAAGAGGCTGGACTTTATTCAAAAGTGGACCAATCACACACAGAGACACACAGTGACACACACATACATAAAGAACTAAACAATATTTTTACCATCAGCCAACATGAGAATAGCCCCAACAAAAACATGAAATATTCCGTATCCGGACGACTACCCCCGGGACAACTAACCCCGGACAATCACCCCAGGCAACTACCCCAAAGGACAACGACCTCCTAGGACAACAACTCCCAGACAACTACCCCGGACAACTACCCCCTAGGAGAACTACCCCCTGGACAACTGTCACGTGGACAACTACCTCCCGGACAACTACCCCCTAGGATAGTTGTCCTAGGGTAGGTGTCCTAGAGGATGGTTGTCCTGGTTGTCCTAGGGGGTAGTTGTCTGGGGGTAGTTGTCCGGGGGGGGGGTAGTTGTCCGGGGTAGTCGTCGTAGAGGGTGGTTGCCCTAAGGGGTAGTTGTCCTAGGGGTAGTTGTCCTAGGGGGTAGTTGACTGGGGGTGGTTATCCGGGGGTGGATGTCGAGATGGTATGTATCCTAGAACCGAAATATTCATATGGTTAAGTATTATAAAAAGAGCATGACAAGAAGTGGGATTCATATCGAGGGCCCCGTGGAAGACTACTTGTGATGTATTTAAATAGGAGCAGAAAAATTAGAGGAAAAGGCCAGTGAAAGTTTGAACAAATTCCAACTAAAATTTGTAAAAAATTGTGAATTTTTGAAGTTGTAATCAATCAAACAGAGATTCGCAACTCTGAGACGTAACCTGCGAGGTCCCCTCCCATTTGCCCTGTGCTAAAAGGTAAGAAATTTCTATTTAACCCTCAATAAAATGTCCAATCATACACGCACCCTAAATATAATTTTGGCAAATATGTTTATATACAAGCCATGTATGGACAAAAATATACTCCGTCATCATAAAGCTGAAAATTTAATATAATATACCAAGCATGTAAACACAGACCTACAGAGCAAACGTAGTTATTTCAATGGATAAAGTAAATAAGCGCGAACTTGTATTATTATTTGCTTCATGAAAGCAGGGATGAGGGGGGGGGGGAGGGGGTGGTCGACTGGCACGCAGTGAGCCTTGCCCTTGACAAGGGTCCAAATGGATGGGAATATGGGGTACTGCTCCCGGATCTTAGTCCAACCTGCCAACCCTGTTCTCCTGAGAGAAGTTCATGTTCTCATGTTTAAACGAGACGAGTGATGCCACATGCTTCGTGGCACCTCAGAAAGTTTATTGCACCCTGTGTCACAGTGCTTAAAGTAGTCACCCGAAGAATCAAAAGTGTTTAGAATTGATGCAAAATTCATGTCATTGCGGAGGGAAATTAGCCTTACTGGTCAAATATAACAACTTTCCTCTTCAAAATATGTTTGGGGCCCGCAGTTATCATCTCTCAAATTTTTTTATTTTGAGATCCAGATTTGCTGCCTTCAGCGGTTGTCCGTAGATCGTCAAGATTCGTGACGGCACATGCGAGACACAGCTAGCCACACAATTGCATTTTTTGCGTTTCCATGATATCTTGGTGATTTTTCAGTAGCTTATTCTTTTTTTCAAGAGAAAATCTTTCCATCCATCAGTTGTCGTGAATTTTCTTCGGGTGACTACTCTAAAGACACACAAACACGGGTACAAATGGGGGTTTCGACACCATCCGGGTATTCACCTTATAATAGATGATATCAATCACCGGAAGTGGTCTTCTCTTTTACGACTGACATACCTTATGTGTTGCTCTGCACTTTCCACACTTCTCCCCATAATAAGAAGTCACCATACATTTTCCCTGATTAGAGGACTCTCCGAGAGACTACAGGGTATTTCTTGGTGGGACATCCAATTCGCTGTGACACCTGTACAACTATTATTCTACTAACTCTGGTAGCAGTAAATTGTGACATGCTGCACAGGGGAAACTACTGACCACATCCCTTTAAAATCAAGAGAACATTCACGAAGTTCTAATATTACAACATTCGCATCCATGTTTCTGATTGAAAACAATCACTTTGATCTACATCTTTCACAATCATTTTGGGAATGTTTCCAAAACAGTATTATAAGATAAAATAACATAAAGGTGACACGTCATACGAAATAATTTGTTTGATGATAAAATGTCGCCATAATGCTTGGACGCCAGCAAACTTTTACTGACTCTCTCGGGTCATCCTGTCAACGTCTATTTCTTTCATTTTAAGCACATTACTTTATTTTACATGACGGAGAGAATGTGATCAAATTTTCTCGAACTTCATCCGACATGTAAGACTCGCCAAAAAACAAGTCAGTGATGCTTCGAAAACTGTTTTAACCATTATAATTATGTTGAAAGAATTTTGAATAAATAAAACGCAATTCTTCTCTCATAAGATGGGATGTTCAGAATATTAAAGTAGCCTTCATTGAATTCGTATCGTCTATAACATTGGAATGTATGCTAAACGAGATTTTCTTATTAATATATGCGTGGTTGATTCTTATAAGCGCTTAAAGCAGGGTGAATGAAGCTGTGATATCTTAATCATCGCATTTTAAGTTCATCTCCTGCTCTGGTTTAGCTAGTTTGTACACGTACGTTTCCCTCGTGTCGAAATGATTCATACCTAGTAATCCCAATGCTTGGGTCACTCAAGTTTTAATCCCCTTTGAAACTTCCTGGTGGAGGCGAAGTTCAAGTGCAAAGGGCTGGAGACAGGAAATAAATAGGGGAATGGGGAGGGGGGAAGACACAAATAAAGATAGATAGATCGATACATAAACAGGGAAGGAGACAGAGAGAGAGAGAGAGAGAGAGAGAGAGAGAGAGAGAGAGAAAGAAAGAATTGAAATGAGGAAAATAGGCCTTCCAAGTAACAGGTGAAAATGTCGGGAAACAATGGCACAACAGAGAGGGAAAGGCTCCCACGACAAATGCAAATGGAAGAAAGACAATGGGAGGGTAAAAAGGGGGAGGGAGGGGGTAAATGTAGGTCGCCTATTGGAGGGAATAGGGGTTATTATTAAATTTGACCCTGACCGCTACGTCCAACAGAAAGAAACTAGGTCGGGGCTACAGTATCAGTTTAAATGGTCAACGGTTCATGATATCTCTGTCAACTCACTATTGCCGACAGTGTTTGAGGCCCTCTATGTATCGTAGTGATCATTATATTGTCATATTCTTCACTAAACCGCTCCTAGGTCAAAGCTTTAGATTTCAACTTTCCAATCCAGGTATCGTTTTATTTGTTTTTGTTTGATGTATTTACAAACCCCATAATCTGCAGTATCCCAAATACTATACACTGCATCTTGTATCAATGACCATTACGGGGGGGGGGGGGGGGGAACTAACAGTTTATACCCGTTTTTTAAAGAGCCTTTCGTTCCTCAAGTTTCAAAGTAAAATATAATTTTGTTTCAAGTATTTGATAATAGCGTGATTGAAAAGATTTTTCATTTCATAAATGGTTTAGTAATTATTTGGTAATTATTTGAATATTTTGGTAATAAAGCTGGTCAGTACAAAGAGTTGGATGAAATAGATAGGGCGTCGCCCGCCCCGGTGCGCCTCGGGGTATAGCAGGATGTAACGCCCCCTTGATCCTATAGAAACAGCTATGCTTCGAATATTAAAGCAGTCCATATTTCTTTTATATACCGAATTCACAAACAAATCTACAAAGAATTCTTACCTTATCCTTTTATTGAGTAAAGATAGGTTAAAACATCACAGAAAATCCGAGACACTGTCCGTTAATCTTCGCTGGAAAGTTGCCTGAATGAAGCGATCATTCGGGAATCGCAGACAAAAAGCACTGTATAGTATCCGCGCTCGCACAAAGAAACTTTTTACACGTAAACCAATGGAGATCTTAGAAAATTGTACTAATGCGCCCCGTTACCCGGGGCAACGGGCATCTTTAAAAAAGAAACTATTGACCGGTAGGCGGGCATGCGGGCAACTTTTATAAAACTATCGATCGGTCGGCGAGCATGGCTAAAATCACGACTCCAATTTTGACCAATCAGATGGCTAGATTTCTAAAGAGAGGTATGTGCTATATATTCATCATCAACGTTTTCTCAGTATATTTTTTCTTCATTGAAATGCTATCAAAATATACAATACTTGAAATGAAACGAGTAAATGCATTTTAAAGTGTTGAAGGAATAGTTGAGTTCTGTTGCAGAGGGCGCTACATAAAAAATAATTTGTTTGTGAGATAGTGAAAAACTGAGTGTCAAATTTGAAAGAACATACAATTTAAATGACTAATCATCTTTGTTTGATCAAAATCGGTTCAGAGACGGCTGAAATATCCATAAATATAACGATTTCTAATGCATGTGTACCACCACAAAATATTAGATAATTTGAAAAAGCCGTTGAAAAAACGAAATAGCGCCTTTACTTCGTATTTTAGCCAATGCCGATGTTGGCTTTTTGACGGCATTTTCGTGTTGGTTATATTACGCACAACCAGCCGGCCCATGTATTGTTATTTTTAATTAAATAATTTATTAACGGTCACCGTATTTGTTTGAAAGTGGAGCTGAATAGGTATGATCGTATAGTTGGCCAAATTTCACACATTTTGGAGTCTAAAATTACCTTCATGATCATAGCAATTTTAGGTTCTTAAAGGGCACTAGAAATGTCATAGATAAGAATAAGAACAATAACCATGCACTTTGAAGGCATTTGCGGTCTGAAAACAGAACTCAACTATCCCTTTTAAATGGACAACACAATTACTAAAAAGTAATGGTCTGGATGATCGACATATCCAACACAAAATAGAATATATATTTTTGTGTAAAAGTTTGTGTCTAAAGAAATAACAGATTGTCTCTATTTCACCCACTACTGTACCTACTAATACACTAAGAAATTGAGAAACACAAAGCAGGCAAAGTTCCGACAATTTTTTGACAAAGTTTTCTAATATTGTGAATCAACCATGTTTAACAAAAATGGAAATTCATACCGCGTAAATATTCTATGAATGACTTCACGGGGACAGAATTCCTTAGAAATCCCAGAATTGTACGATGGCACGTGGAGCCTTCTCTTTACTACTTGATTTTACTACTTGATATCAAACCACAAAATCTGACCAACACATTTTATGAATGGCTTTCAATTATAAACTGTCAATGTTAATTGCTTTGGGGATGTGTGGACGGATTACTGCAACTATTTAACGACGAGAAAGACAAGGAAGATCTCCATCAAGCCATTTTGATAAATAATATCCGTTGCTATACCACAAAATACTACACAACAAAATACTTGTTTGTAACTTTGTCTTATAAGTCACAATTCTTTGAAATGCTCTGAATAAAACAGATGCAATATGAGGCAAGTCTTACGCAATGCATTAACTCAATGATCAAACAAACCTTGCGTAATTTGTTTTGGAAAGATTTTGCGCAATGCATTCCAATATCCTGACTTGTGACAGGTTCCAAGGTTTGAAGCTCACCAGTCGGAAATCCTTGGGGGCCCTCGACCATAAAAGGGTATATATCTTCTGAGGTAAATCAGAAATTAGGGCAGATGCGTAACCATCGTCGGTGCGACAATGAAAAAGGGCGGGGATGGGATAATTGTCCAATTTATTGCTCATAAATGTACTAATTTCGTTCATTCGAAATTTCTGTTTAGATTAAGAAAGACTTTTGTTTCAAAACATTTAGGGGGCTGGGAAATGTGTGTAGAATCCCCCAAGAGGCATACACGCTATAGGGGATTTCACCCACCCCTCCTTTTTCTTATATATTTGTAGTGTCATTGGCATTCGTTAGCCTTGAGATGGCCCCCCTAGGCGGAAATGAGATAATTCATCTTGCTGAATTCGGTCAACTTGCGGAAGGCTAGCATTATACAGCGCGGATAGCCTCATCAGCGCGTCTTCTCCCGTTTCCTGCACCGCTTGACACGGGGCAACGCTTCGGGACTTTCAGGGGGCTCGTCTGTTCCATCAAGAAACATTGCTTGTTGTATGGAGTGCAAAAATGTCGGGATGGGCATACATTTTTATAGGGAGTCTAAAAACTCTGGTTCGGTCCAGTTCCTTCTCAAATGATTTTCCTCATGCCAATTATAATACGACTTTCAAAGTGCCGTTCATTATTCTATTTTTTCACTCTGAAATGAACATAATAAGTTTTCAAAGTCCCAATTATATCTTGCAAAGTTTGAAAAAATATCACAACAGTCTAGAGACCATAATGATAGAATAGAGAGAGAGAGAGAGAAAAGCGGGGAAGAGTGAATAAAAAAAGAGAAATAATTTAGTTCCAAACTATTAAAATGTGCATTCAAATTACAATTTTGGAGGGAGACAACAGGAAGAAAATAAATTGGCTTTAATGTGGTTTGGCACCACCAGACAATTATAGAGTTATATAGTAGCACCTAACAGGTAGTCCTCTTTTTCATTTGACAATAATTTTGGCAAGAACATAATAAAAATGCTTGGAACAGAAATGGATATTAAAAAAGGAAAACACAACCCGATTATTTGTGCCTCCTGTAGATCCCTTTGAAAGTGTGTGATAGATTATAAAAATCTCTCATTTAAACATTGTCGAATGGATGTTTTGTCCAAAATATATATAAATATACATGTACGTACATTTATTTTGAAAAATGCTAATAGGAACAATGTCGACGAGATGTAAAGTGAAAATAGTATTTTACAACCAAATCCATGTGATGTGATTTATTTACCAACAGCAATATAACAGTACATTTCATATGATATTTACATATACTAGAAGAGAAACTATAGGTTGGTAAAAGGGGCCAGAGAATAGCACATGTGCTAATAGAGCCTAAAGCCACACAGCTAAACAAAGTATTTTGCTCCAAGTAAAGTTCAGAAAACAAACAAAACTTAAATAATGAAACTAGTATTACAATCGATAAATGTAATACTACTGAATAATGTCTTCCAAGCATACAAACTGATGATATGAAATAGAATGTTGTACATATACAAACTATTTGCATGGATTTTCCATTGATAAATATCTTGTAACAGAATTCCGTAACCTATTTCTAGAGCTTGTTAATATGACATTAAAAGGTAATCTATTACAAAATGTATTTCCCCCCAAAGACAATGAAAATTGACCTTGTGTCGTTCTACATTTGGGAAGACATAATTATTCTTCTTTTTGACTTATGGAATAGCTATGCTCTATGATGTCGTAATATTCTATTGAAATATGAGGAAAATTGTTATTAACTAGATGAAACATGAAAGTAGAAATTGATGAATCATGCAAATTATACACTTTTAGGATTCGCAATCTTTTAAATAGTGGTGTTGTATGAATATTCCTTTGACTAAATGTTATAGCACGAACTACCATTTTCTGTGACTATAAACTCTTCTTAGGCTAGTCTTTATAAGCTCTTTCCCACATCTCTATTCCATAAGAAATGTGTGGTTGTATAATACTAATACCAAAGTACGCGTGGAACGAAATGTCGAAATCAAAATAACATTCCAACGTTCTTTCTAAAACACTGATTTATAAATCAAATATATAAGGTGGACAATAATAATATGAAATATAAAAAGTGTCAAAATAATGTCAATAAATGTATAAAAGAAGTTCAAAGATTATATTATTTCAATGAATTTAAACAAAATAAAGGTAATATGAGAAAAACTTGCGATTTTATTAATGATATTTTAGGTAAATCTGTAAATAAAACACCTGCTAGCTTCAATGTAGATGGTCGTGAAATATATACTAGTGAAGATATTTCTAATATATTTAATAATCTTTTTATCATCATCGGTCCATTTATGTCAAATACTATTCCAGTTGACAGATCAACTGGAGAAGTTTCTACGAATCTACTTGACCCCATGTATACTATTTTACGTGATAAAAAGAAATTCAATTTACTTACAAAGTATATTAATTATATATATATATATATATATATGTATATATATATATTTGTTTCGTTTTGTATTGTTTTGTTAATGTCCAGTATATATTATGTATGTACATAGTTACCCATTGCAAAAATATTTGAATTCAAACCTTTGGCACAGTCTCGTTTGCAGTGACCTAAAATCCATTTGATTTCTTTTCTTTTGTATGTATTATTCAGTTACTTTCTTATGTTTGTATAACTCGTATTTCTTTTCTTCATCTGTAATATTTTGTATGTACATTTTTTATTGAATGAAATGAATAAATCTTGATTCTTGAATCTATTCCCAAACAGATGGCTATCATTGTTAACCCCAACAAAAGTGGCAACATAAACCTCTTTAATTTCCTCTCCAGCTATTTTCAATTTACCATTCATACCTGTTTTTCCCCTTCCACTACTTATCAACATGAACTTATTTTCCATTGCATTAACTGTAAGTTTGTTAGTAATGCACACATTTTGTATTTTATGTATGTTTATGTACTTTTCTGTACTTTGTGTATATACTTATCTACACGAGCATGGGGACAATTCGATTTCATAACTTTTAAATTCATTGTAAGTTTTACACGAATATATTTTGGAACCCCTCGATATATCCGTGGATTTTTTAGCAGCTTTCTTCAGCTTTTTTCTTTCCTAAAATCTAATTAACCGATGGTGCATGTTTAATTCAAAGGTTAGAGAAATAACTACACAAATTTAAATAAACAAGTATCGACCTCTTTTGACATTAATGCAATTTCACAATTATAGGCAGCAAGGTATTCTCTGGAAATACATCCATATCATACTTCATATAACATCTATATTCATTTTTTTTTAATTTTTAATAACTAGACTCTACTTTTGCTATGTTCTTGAAGATTGCAAAAACTTGGAAGTGATCGGACCCATCAGATTAAATTATATCTGAACGAATATAATGATATTTGAATATATAAATATGATCTAGTTAATAATGATAACATCTGTAGATATAAGAGTACGCAGGGTTTACACAGGGTGTACACAACCACATCCAATTCTTGCTGGGTAGGTGTTTAGGTGTGTAAATTATAATATTTTGCCTACAAATTTCTTTAAAGCTTCGAGAATATTGCTAGTCCATTAATCCCTTCCCCGTCTCTCAGGAAACGTGACGACGATTCCACCTGTTTTTATACCCATTAGAATATCGAGTAGTTGAAGACTTAGACCAAATGCCTTGTGGTCTGTTTCGTGTGTGGTGATAGCCAGTTTTTTGATTGAATTTCTTATAACAGGCAGTTGAGGCACGAAATGCCAATTATAGTTTCCTTTTCGAATCCAATATGTTACGTAGTGTCAATATTATGCTATAGGCCTTTCCCATATGAGGCACATTAGGGATATAATTTGGAATATGAAAGTTATGTGAAAGAATGGCATGGACCTCAGGCTTATAGGTACATAAAGTAAAACTGTGCTTAGTCTATGATAATGAGATTTAACCCCTTTCATACCCCCTCTCTCTCTCTTTTGTTATATATATATTGATAAAGAGTGTTTTACCAAAATACAAACACGAATCTGTATTCATTTCATTTTATTCCATTCGCCATATAAAACATACATAATTATAACATAGATATTTACAGATAAGTAAAGAACAGACAAACAACATAACGAAAGATAAACATAAAATACAATTATATATATTTATTTATGAATGAGGAAACCGACAAGAAAGAACATGTGATGCTAGTCCCTTATAACTATAACTCGGGTCCTGTTGGATCCAATCCTATGTACACATACATTAAACAAACAGACAAACAAGTAAATAAGTAAAACAAGAGTAATAACAGTTAGTATTGATAAATATTGATGTTACACTTTTTTACGGTTGCATTTTGTGTAATTATATGCCATGTAAGCATTGTAAATAATTGTATTACTTTGAATCCGAAAATATGATTAGTCTCCTTATGCTTTTAATGCAATTTATCAGTCAATTAATAAAAGGCTTTTCATATGAAGTATGCCAGTCGGCGCCAAGAAATATGACAATCAGAATACATTTTCAAATGCAATTCGACATTATGGGCCCAACAAAATTACTACAAATGAATTATGGGAAATATTGGCAATAGATGTGTGTCTTAATTCGCATATAGGTCTATCACTTTAACAGAAGTAGGACACGGAAGAGAAAATTGAAAATATTTAGAAATTTAATTCACATACAAATTAATCTATGTATACTCAAATTTGCATTTTTCTTTCAACAAAATAAAACTTATTATACAACACTATGTTCTTAGTTAGGAGAAAGCAAAACAGACGTGACAGAGACAGATCTATCAGAAGAGAAACGATTACCAATCCCCCTCCCTTTCTCTCTCTCGCTCTCTCTCTCTCGCCACCCCCCCCCCTCCCCCCCTCTCTCTCTCTTCTCGCTTATACTATTTCCCTCTCGACTATGTCCCTCTCCACATCCTCCTTCTCTTCCCTCATTTTTTGACACCCATTTGAGTTTATGTTTCTAACCCTGAAAATGTCACTATACCGCAAAGCACATGTCCCAAAACAAACGAAGATGAACGTTGAATGACAGGTCTGGATCGAGTCCAAGCAGAGACATCAAAATATGATTCGGGGCAGAAAAAAGAGGAAAATCCATACAATTTCCTAACCCAACCGACATATATTCTAGTTAAGATGGAGAAGATCTCTAGCTAGCCATTTCCTCGTTCTGAACTGATAGTTTAAACTAATTAATCATGTTCAATGACTTGTTCACTTTAAGTGGATATATATTATGTATAGTTTGCCAAGTCAACACATTCATTATTTTTCAATAGTTATCCACTTTAATTCTTTCAGCATATTTTTTTTAATACATGCATCATTCTTGATATTAACATGAATGTACCTAAATTGTCTTTCTCAACATTGTTCGCTGTTCATAACCTTTCGATGAAACACTCTTTCATTTGACAAGTTTTAAATGATATTGTTATACATTTGGTATGATAAAAACATTTCAATGTGACAGTTTACTAGCCCCCTTCTAAAATAATATTTCTTTTTCATTTGGCATTTACTTGTGAATAATCCTATTCAATGAAAATCAAAATAGTCACATAATTAATATGTTTACGTAAAAAGCCTGCTCATTAAACGAGGAACAACTTTAATCTATTTTATTATTCAGTTTTTTTTAAATGCTGGCGAAAATGAGCATTGAGCATATCTGGATGATTTTATAAGGCACATCATGCATCGCGCAAAGTTGATTGTATGTGTCGATAAGAGAGAGTCGGATGACTACTATGTTCTGAAGAAAGGGGGTCGAATCTGTACTTCATGTGAAGTTTACTTTCGAAAACAAAGTGTTCTCCCAAGTGAGTCCTTTGAAAACAACTTGAAGCAAGGGAGAGAAAGAAGTTGCGACTTCCTCCCAGCGCAACGCAGGAAGGTGAGTCGGCACGAAGCTTCCTCTACAGACGTCTTGAACACCTACCCACGCACTCTTATATACACGCACATTATCCGCCCACACTCGTCAACGCAGTGTTCTCTATACACTAAACATTACGGCGTTCTAATGGAACCTGTTCCAAAAGGACGTCGCCTTAATAAATAAACATTATGAACATTTCATCAGGATTATGTGCTTATCACTTAAGACTTTATATACACATTTAAAAAATGAAACAGCGATTACGTTTGGCTTTAAAAAAAAAAAAAATACAGTTTGTTCATAGCAAAATGGTCATGGTAAAAACAATTTTGTACAACATGATAATAACATTTTTTTTTTTTAGTAAAGTAGAAATGTGGTGTGTTGTAGTATTATTTACAGAATACGTTGTAATGATTGTAATAATAGTTTTAATAACCTTTACTATAGATGATGAGTAGAAATGTTAATCAATTTCTGACATGCCGAATGGGTTCAAATGAATCACACTCATGCAATGATTCCCTTTGATTCAGCCTCGTCGGGTTTATTCTGAACACTGCCAAGCATTAAAAAAAAGTTAAATGTATACATATTAAAAAGTTAGTTTTTGTCATGTTACCAACGGAAAATTCCTCTCTTTTGGTGTGTGTTAGATGTCCCTCTATCAATATGCTAACCATATGCTACCCCTTCACCTGTGAGTGAACATAATGGATAACATTTGTTTCAATCTGTCAATTCGTTATTGTAAACATGATTTGTTTAGTCTTTGTACCACAGACCTCTAAAGCCTATCATGTCTGATAAAATATATTCAATATATTAAATGATACGGTCCTATATATTATGATGAGGTTATAAACTCACATAGAGTGGTAATATTGTTTCAAGACACTGTATTTCCAATTCAAATCAGTTTGTTATCATTAAAAGCTAAAACAGGGAACATCTGAGTCATATAGACTAAGGCAAGCTGTATCAAACTTTTGAGAGCAATTCAACAAGGTACGTGCAATTGAAAAAAACAAAGACTATAAACAGGGGCATCACTAGGAATTTTCCAAGGGCGGGGGTTGTGTTGGACCAAATTTGTCGACATATTATGTGCTCAAATCTCCTTTGAAGAAAGGATGTCAACTTTTGAAATTGATTTAATTGGAGAAAAAATTTGAATAGCCCACATCTCATCAACTTGAGAAAAAAGACAGGATCATATATGAATCTATCGACAGGAATAAATAAGTGACGCCCTTGACCATACAAATGTTGCGTTTCACCCTTTCCCCCAGTCGGTTGAACAGCAAAGCTATGTTAACGTGTTAGACCTATGGGATACATTGTATTACTTGCAGGAAAGAGGAAGAGGTGCCAAACTGCTTCTAATGAATACTTCCTAACCGATGCTGTCTATAAATTGCTGTCTCACGCTCTAAGGTTCTCCATTTAGAGAATTGAGGTGCTTACGTTCTAGTCTTTCTGAACCTCCATGTTGTGAAGGGAACCTACCTTGAATTTAAAATCATTTATCTGCGAACCTGCCCATTGGGACCGCACAACGTACCAACCATACCTCGATTTATCATGTAAGTACTTCTTTTATTTAGTTCGACAGTTTGGGAAATTTCTTCTTAATTTCAGATAAAAACTGTATTATGTTCGGTTTTCGGCACACTGTACACTCAAAAGAAACAATGGTTCAAATTTGGTCCCTTATTGATAGGGCAACCCCAATGTCGGATATTCCTGAAGGATGTTTGGTCATATTATTTTTGAACAACCTGCATCGCTGATAAAGGTCTGATAAACAAGTTGAAAGTGCATAGAAGTGACAATGGAGATCAAGAATGAGAGAGAGAGAGAGAGAGAGAGAGAGAGAGAGAAAGAGTCGAAGAGGGGGAGGGGCACTTACGCCATACAAAACGTTTGTTAACCTTGATCAAGTATGCTTTATAGGAAGTATTATGTGTACGTTAGGCCGTCGTTTCCGTTCATAATCATGGAAACAATTAAAAGACATGTCTGTCCGATTATAATTGTAATAAGTTAATCCTAGATTAGAAATGCCTTTTGTAGAAAACTGTTTTGGAAATACCATGGCGCCTAAGGTCGGACACATCTAAAACCTTCTCGGAAATAATCAGAACGCAAGAAAGAGAGAGAGAGAAAGTGAGGGGGGGGGGGTGTAGCATTTCCTGATTTTATACACCTTGGGGTATTGTTGAAACCAAAAACAGTTTTGTTTCAATAGCGAAGAATCAGTGAAATAGATTTCCAAAGGGGGTTTAAGGAAATTAAAAACAAATATATATATATTCAGATCTTTAAGTAATTTGAAGATTGATTTCTAATGGGTTTAATGGATCGACTAATCTGTTTTAAGAATGTAATGTTTCTCCCTCATTAGGTATTCAAATGTTTTGTAGATTGTAATTTCTTACTTTATATTTTTTGCCGAGAAACTTAAGCCTTTGGCGAAATATTGTGATGGAAAATTTCACTTTTCGTATATGCGCTTGAAACAATCAAAACAAAAACCTCACAAGTTGATTGTTTTATTTTGGGGATTATGATGGCTGGTCGTTTTCACTCCTTGTAGATATATGGGGCCAGTCACCACGAAATGAGTCCAGTGTCGCATTAGGCTCAATCGTAGTAATAGCGATGTATATTGTGTATGTACTGAAAATTGACCCACCTACCACATTTAAGATTTTTCCAAAAATCGACTTATTAATGTCTTGTAGTTTATGTCCCCAGAGCTTAGGTCACGAAAATATCTCCTTCTAACATTTTTTGGCAAATAATATAGGCTATGTAATCTGAAATTATCACGAAAATTATGCATTTCTCAAAACTGGGTAATCCCATTGTTTATAAAGTCCAATTAGGTTTTTGTTCATATTTCTGGATATAATTTATCAATTTTAATGTGTGACCCCTTAATTTAAAGCTTACTTAATGTAGATTCATATAATACTTAAAAACAGGAATAAAATGTTTGACCAACTGGACTCATTTCGTGGTGACAGGCCCCATATATAGCATGATATTTCATATTGTCGTGGATATGGACGTGTTTCTCAAGCATATTCTTTAAATTTATAAACTCTACACCACCCCACATTCTAAACGTTTTGAGACCGCTTGTAAGCAGTGAGGAGACGAATATTTGCTTTATGTTGACACGTCATGTATATTCATCAGTCTACACTAAGCTTGTGCGTTAAGTGACTAATATGAGATTAAAAATGCATGCATGAAAAAAAGACAAACTTGAAGCATGGCTGTGACGTGTCAATGAAAGGATCGAGTTTATATCCCTCCGATTTCCAAATATGGTTATGAGTTCCTCTTGGCATAAAGCCACGCTATTACTCGTTTCTCGTTCGAGTAGCCGATTAATGGCGAGTGGAATTGGGAGGGGATGGGGTGCAAAAGATTGTTGTTGTATTCTTTGAAAACAAAACGAGTGGATTGATTGCGTAATATAAAACTGAAAGCCCGCCAGAAGTGAGTTAGTCCAGGAACTTGTGACATACTTTAGTTCACCTAAAATGTTTGTGTGTCAAACGCCCTTCGGCCTCTGACACAGCCACCAGAAGGATTTTAATTGCCATCTTCAGTTTGATATTACGATGAAGACGATTAGAGATTATTTAGTTAAAAGATTATTTCATATTAAGGTCATCCTAATTAAAAAATACCATTAAAGGATTATGGCAAGTTCTTTTTGAATCAGTAAAATATAGATTTAACGGTACATGTAGAATATCATTGAATTTATTTACTCGTTTTTCTTTGAGAAAACAACACCAAATTTAATGATATATAGTTGTTTGGAATATGATGATTGTATAAAATCTGATTATTGAATAAAAGCAGCGCGGAGTGGCCAATATTACCTAATAAACCTGTCACCATGGTCACAATCAAAATATCATGTCTCATCAAATTGTATTTTTATTGATAATGATTTTCATTCTCTTGACCTTTTCAAGCAAGTGCGTTACTAAAGGAAGTAAGCGAGTGGGATCATAAAACTTATATTTATTCCCAATGCAAGTTGTTACCAGGACAACTCCTTCAAGATATTGATAACATTTCATTGTGTTGTCAAAACTAATCCCAATAGAACTATCTGTTTACAAACAAACGAAGTTAAATGACTGATCTTAAAGTAAACAAGTGAGAGGCCATTATTTACTTCTCGTATATTAAACATCAGCTTGCCAATAAAACGACCTCGATGCAAATTAAATAACTATCTTGACCTTCGAGTCGGAAACTCTTGACATCCGTGACTCTCAGCATTACTAAAGGAACCCTGTACATCAAGTTTATACTGTGTGTTAGATTGCAGCAGACAGCTAGACTCACTCCTGGTGTAGGGCCCCTACCCTTTCAAAGACCCCTTCCCGTTCACGAACAATCACAGTTTCTTCCTATATTTCTTCCTGTCTTCTGAACTATTGGGGACGCCCTGCCAACATCGATGCAGGTTCTGCACGTAGCCATGTAGTCATGTCTTCCTTCTACATGTACGCACTTTAAACAAACAACAGAAGTCGATCATTTATATATTAAACTTTTGTTGTTCCCGTATAGATGAAAGAATACATTGTTTTGTAACATGTCATTTTTAAATCTAGTTGAACGGCCATCTTTTAAACAGACCCCAATATAAAAATGTCAATGCACTCAATAATTATAACACAAAGTAAGCATGCAACTGCTTTCTAAAAAACCGTTATGTCCATCTGTGTATGTTTTAATGTCTAAATGTTAAAGAAAGTAATGTAATATTTTAAAGTGAATGTTGCCAGAACAATTTTTTTTTAATTTGATGTGTAAAAGGGGGTTAGAATGCAAAAGCCAGCAAATGTTAATTTTTGTTGTTGTTGAAATTCCGTATGGAACGAACTGTGCATCAATTAATTATTTCCCATGTTTATATCGCGCCAGTCAAACGAAACTTGTTTTCGTGAGCTCTCGAAGTAGTGTCATATTTTTTAATAGAACAGTGCATAGCTCCTCATTATAGGGAAAGAAAGCTTTTGTATTAATTCACACATGCAGTGAAGGCGGAAGACTGAAATAAGGACACAACAATGCACCTTGCATGACGCATCTGAAGACACAATTCAGTCGGGTCACTTGTTTTTGATTTGCGATTGAACCTGTGCCAAGAATGGACTTCATGAATGTCGAGTGCTAATATCGAAGTTCCTTGATTTCAATTACGGAAACGTTGATTTACTCCGTTTAGATGTCAAGGTTTGTTGCCGGTGAGGGGTAAATGGCAAGGGCTAAGTTCTGCTTGGAACGGCGAATGAGCAGAAAGGCAGACCGTCCACCAATAGAGCAAGGCTTCAAAATCCAAACGATTATGGAGTATCATTCGCATTTCCGCTCAAGCAGCCTTGAACATCCGGTGTATCATTGTCAATTATGAATGCACAAATTAGAGGTGCCGCTTAGCACAAGATAAGCAAGAACATACACTCAAACTCTGTTCTAATGGTAAAGGTATATTTCTTAAGAGATTTCTATTTCTGGATACGCAGACAATGGACGTTTTTGAAGCAGACAGCAAAAATAAATAATAATCTTTCCCACGATTATGAGTCAGAGTAAATCCTTTTTTCAATTTTTCAATTATGTTCAGTAGTTTTAGTGATACTTTGTACAAAGTATTAGCGGTCCATACTGTTATTAAACACAGGATAATAAGAGTAAAGTATAGTATTAAACCTTTAAAAAAAATCTAAACCAGGCTTTACTAGAAGATCTGGAGAATATCAATTTTTATATTGTAAAAATGTTTACAAATTGTACAAATGTAATTTTTTTACAAAGTAGTTTCTCTCCATAAATTCAAATATCACATTCTTTCAGTTTATTTACAATTTTTAAATGTCCGTGTAAAAAGCCGATACATCCTTGAAGACAAGCTTTTTAATCGTTGTGTTTGTTGTCATGTTAGTGAAGGACAAGGGTTTGATGCCAATATTGTATTTGATGCAATGATATATGTACATATCTCATGGTAGAATACTTGCAAACATTTGTTTGTGATAAACACCTATCCTAAATGATTTAAAACTGCTTGGAACACAGTTCAGTAACGCATTTAATACCAAAACGGCGCCTTGAACAAACTTGTTGAGTTGTATGTATAGTGTTCTTTGCTACGTGTACATTGTTTACGAGAAGTTGTATAAGATAACATTTCATGAATTTGCTCCGATATTTCCCTTAAACTAGGAGAAAATATGAAGATATATCTTCAAAACATGTACATGACCTTTAATGGGCTTTGCAAGCCAAGGCGAATTTCATGAAACCTGAAACACATCTTACACACTCGCCTTACCCCTTAACCAACCCATGGTATTATACATCTCATCGGTATTCATGACCCTCAAAGGAACTGAGCACCGGAAGTGTGTTGTTTGCCCCTTCCTTTGAAGATGAGGGAAGACAAAGGGGTTGCTACTCCTGGATCCCCAGGCATTTAGGACTGAAGGGAAGGGTGTCACCTATAGGGGAACCATCAGTTTTCATCCGCTTAGTCATCGGGTGCATACTTCCTGTTCTTCTAGATCGCAGGAGCTGGGTAGGAGGTACCGTCAAGTCAGGACCGCGCACAGGTTGCATTAGATCCAAATCTTTTCCACTCCTAGATCATTCATAGGCGCGTCCATCAAAAGGAATAGTACGGCTATACGATCTCTCCTTGTTTAGGTATATCTTCGATTTGGTTTGGTTGTTCTTACTCTGGGTGACGCACTGGTTTTCAATTTTTTTTACTTTCAGGATTTCTTGAACACGTTCGCTCTCATGCTTTACTTTGTTTTCATTTTGATCGACTCTTATTTAATCGAGGAAGTTCTTTCATTTAAGTTTTTGAGGGTGCTTTTTGTATTCTAAATTATATGATGCCTTCGTGGACATTATTGGACAAACATACAGACCGGCTATCGTCGATCTTTATCATAGATAAGACACCCGAAGGTTGTTGTCTTTCGATACTGCGCTAAACGATTTCTATCTCTTTAATGATTCGAAAGTTTGTCTTGGTATTTCCCCCAAGAAATTAATACTTTGATCTACGAATTTGTT
Organism: Strongylocentrotus droebachiensis; assembly: GCA_035222895.1. NCBI lineage: Eukaryota > Metazoa > Echinodermata > Echinoidea > Camarodonta > Strongylocentrotidae > Strongylocentrotus > Strongylocentrotus droebachiensis. The sequence goes on from JAVYIG010007460.1 coordinate 89,440, forward strand.
CTCGAATATTTCAACATTCTTTTCTTTGTCGGCTATATAGATTGAGAATTAAGGTGTGGTTTTAGAATCTCAAGTTATTATAGTTAACAATGCATTAGTGATCACAACCTGCTTTGCCGAATCATGTTTCGTTAACATTAAACACAATATCCAAATGTATAATGTCGTATTTATCTCGAATTGTTTGCACTTGAGGACGCTTGTTCTTTATTCTGCTTCCTTATTTTACTTTCATAATATATATATTGTTTTCTTTTCTTAGAACTTGTGAAGTCCACCCCACACCCGATTTCAAGATGACTAAGGAAGAAGCTGCAACCGAGGAAGTAAAGACAGAAACTAAGTTAGAGGCCGCCCCAGAAGCCCCGTAAGTTAATAAGAAAAACTTATCATTATACCACCATCATTTTTTGTTATCTTTATCACATTTTTGATATTATTTTCCAGATGCTTGTAACACTGGCGTTTCTTTCACTGTAACTTGATTTAGCTAACACAGTGAAGTGGATTGCTACGTTTCATTTTATTGTTATCATCCATCCGATCTGAAATTCAGATCTAAACTAGAAATTGTTGTTTACTAAAATCCTTAACATGAATGAGAGAACAATAATTTGTTTAAATTTGTTATGCACAAGTTGATCTTGGCAGTTATCTATGCAAATTGGACGGAGTTTAAAATGTGGAAGAAAGTATATCCGTTCACTTCTTTCTTTTGTTCAACCAAATTATTCTGAACCTTAAAGACTACCCACGTACATAAATGCCGCTAGTGAATTTCAGCTTTGCATTTTGTCTGGTATTTAGGATATCATCACATATTTTGCATGTGTAAGTGACTCGATAAATTTCCTCAACGTTCCTTCTCCCAAATCAATGATTAGGCATATCCCCCCGTATGTTGGCGTAGACTCTGATGCGATAATGCACGTTTCCTTCCTATTGAATCGAGTCGACTGATAGCCAGTCAAATCTTGTTAAAGTCTCGACTCTCTGTCTCTTCCGGTAAAGGTTCATGTCACGTCAATGACGAAGGCAATGACCATGAGTCGTTCCCCCATTTCCTAGTCCTCTTCAAAAAGAGATAAATTTAATGAAAATGTCACCTGATGATAGGTTCAAAGGCATCCATTTAAAGATCACCCAAAATGCCTAAATTTGCCGTCTTTGTTTTTCTACCTTTGAAGGATCTTGGCTATATCTGCATTTTTGTAAGTCTAATTTTAAGTATAGTATAATAGGAATAATCCCTTCGTCGTTTTCTAACCATACCTTAGCAAATTAACTTAAACATCCAAGGAATTACTGTCAGTTTACTAAATACAGACTGCACACAATTTTCTTTAAAAATAAATTTTATGATGAAAGTTGGGAATTTGGTCAGAATGTAAGAAGGGAAATGGCGTTTTATATATTTTTTATGTAGTCATGTATTAACATATTTTTGCGGTTAATGAATACTTTGGATTTCACAAGTCCTGAGCTTTAGACGGTGACATAAACGCTATTCATTTATTATGGAATTTTCCTTTTCGTAAGCAATTTATGATTAACCCTACCGGCCACGAACAATTGGTAGCGACAATTTTTGTTTTGTAATTTTGGTAATTATGGTCAAATTCTCCAATACTTTCTCGTCTAAAACGTTTTGGACATTTCTATACACGGCATACCAAGTTATTCTCCTCAATCGAACGACTCAGACGTGAAAACGGTTAAAATTCGCGAGGAAGGGGTATTTACAGCGCGACCTAAATTAGAACTAAAACGGAAACACGTAGATTACAAGGGCCACGCCCAAGCGTAATCAGTCTCCACGCCTACTCTGCTTAACATCCTGAGACGCATGCAGATTTTGCGTCATGAGATCTTCGACATAATTTGTCGAAGACCCTATTGCTCGCTTGTTCTCCGGAAGAAGAGTGTGAGGAAAGATTCTGTGTTATTTGGTTTATGCACTGGCTTTGAACAGTTAAGTAGTATCATCATGGTTGTTTGTCTTCCCTGCCACAGGCCCAAGACCGAACCTGAGAGCAAGATCGAGGAGGGACAGGCAAGCGGAGAGGGCGCTGGTGAAGAAGGAAAGGATGGTGAATCAAAACCAGAGGGAAAGACGAGCTCGACGTCAACAAGGAAGAAGAAGTGGCTGCCATGGCAGAGGAGAGAAGGAAACAGTGTCAAGGGGGCCAGCATAGGGGCTGAGCCTACAAACAGTTCAGGTAATTATATTCTATTTATCATTGGTTTGAAGCGTCGAACTGTCTTTTTATCTAACAGTACGTGTTTCAATTGTAGTGTCCATTTGCAATTCTTCGACATCGGTTAAATATCAGAATGAAAATATCAATTTGTACAAATAAATAATCAGAAATGGACTTATTTTTGGAGTAACAAGCTGGCTTTGCAATATACACCAAATTCAGAAACATATTTATTGTCAGTCACTGTCTTGTTGTGTTCTTTCAAATGGCAATGTAGTAAGATTACCCATTGGGAGTTGATAAGAAAGAATACATTTATACTGTTTCGTACGGAATAAAAATCAAGACTAATCCAAACAAGTAGAATGAACTGAATGAACGGAAGTAGAAGAAGAAAGAAGAAGGAGACGACGAAAAGACAGAAGGGTACAGGACAAGGTGTGTTCGTAACCTTGAAGGACATGCGCAGCAATATTACCTAGCTGGTTTGACTTTAGCCCCATCTCTATGACAGGTGCTTCCCGTCTTACAATCCCCCTGGCGACACTGTCAGCTCCGGCAAGGCCCCACTAATTAGAGACACCCACTATCCTGTGCGCACAGCTGTCAAAGTTGGCTACATCAGTCCTTGGTTTCGTATCCGTCACCTTGATCTTCCCCAATCCTCTCTTGTGCCCCCTTCCACGATTCAAGTTTAATCTTAGGATTGGGACTAGGTCTGAGGACCAACCCCTTGTACGTTTCTTTCTAAGCCACCAAGCCCCCATTCCCGCACACACGCATAGCCTTAACCCAAGGTTATGGCATAAGCTGGAAAGGAATGAGTCAAGAGCAACACTATGAATGCATTTTGATTCATGGGAAATCATGTTTATGTTAAAGCGATGACTGCAAGTGCAAACATCTTCTTCTGAACTTCTCACTGGCCCGTGTCACTTCGGATTTTCCCCCTCAGATTTTCCCCTCTCTATGACCATGCAAATTAAGTAAAACGTAGTTTGTGGCGTGACTAGTAATATGATATACAAATATGCATGTTGGTTCAAGGCTATATCATTACGATGCATATTTATATTATAAATCAAGTAGCAATATGACAAAGTCAGCCATTTAAAAAATGTTCAGGTATCTGCCACTTACTTCAGGCAGCATCCCTAAACACCTGCGTCTCGAAAACAAAGACAGTCGACTTCGGCCGATTTCAGCAATACCCAGTTGCGATGTCTGAGTTGGGATAGGGGGAGTTTTAAGGTCACCTGAACTTCTTGTGAAGATATGAGCAAGGCAATGTACTAAGCGACGTTGGGATCAAAGGTAATTTGTAGCTTTGTTAGTGATGATAATTATGATAACTCCATAACCAATAATTAACTCCCTCTTCTTTCCTTGTGCTTTGGCAGAGGAGAGACAACCCACCGAAGCTGAGATCGACGCTGAGCTCCAGAAGCGAATCCAAGACCTGCAACAAGAGAAGGGCAAAATCCAGGAACGACTCCAGCTCTACAGGAAGATCAATGACTTGGAGAAGGAAGTTGGTGATATGAAGGGTGAGCTTGACACACTCAAGGTCTGTGTTGCGAGACCGGAAGAGATCGACACTAAGGTCCCGGATGAAGGTCAGTGAGATGGTAAATACCCATTTGCTCTGCTTTTTAGATTCCTTATTAAGTTACTTATTAGTTCACCGTTGTAATCCTTTCGTTCCACCACTCCATTTAGTCACCATCAGTTTGTCCTACCGCGTGTTCCAATGCAGATTCCACCATGGTTCTACTTTAGCCTCATTTGAATCACTTTTGCTGCCCATGCGTTGTCAGATAGCTCAATATGCTACAAAAGGAGGCGTTATCCATTTCGATCGCCAACTATAGTCTCATGTTGCTGCCAAAAAAGTGATATTATACGCCACATTTACCGGATTAATCTTTCAACGTACGGGCGACGAAAGTGATTCAGAACGCGCTTACTAGAATCAATGGAAAACTACATAAACATAAGTCAGAGATGACACTGCTTTTATTTATCACCTATCATGTCACATATTAGTGTCTATCCGTGGGAAAAGGTTAATAGATGCTATCATCCAAAACCAACACAACCCTTATTTTAGAAGCATGGTTTTAATTCCCTGTACCTTGTAGTGCCGTATTCATGTTTTTAGTGCATCCCCGGAAATCCATTCACAAGCAAAAGTAATTTTATCGTGAATATCTGCCATTATTTCACCATCGTTTTATTCTTTACATTATTTTAAGACATTCTAATCGGGTAATGAATTTAATCTCTTGTTGAAAAATACAGAATTACGAAAAAAACTCAGTTTGGCCAATAATGCTCTTAAGTTTAACAAGTAATCATTTTTTAACTGTCGTCAGCCTGAACGCTGTTATCTTGTATTTTTAAAACAACCAACATGGTGAAGAGTGAAAAGTATTTTTCCTGCCTGTTGGATTTGACAGATAATGAAGCATTATTTTATTGATATCGGACAGAAAATGTTAGGATTGAAATCGTTAGTGAACAGGAAGAAGAGATTATATGTTGATCCTTAACACTCGTCTTGACCTTGTGCGTGTCGTGGAAACCAAAGCGAGAAAATGGGGGACACTTTTCTCTACCTTTGAGAAACAATTGCACATTTATAGTCATATTGTTGTTTGAGTCTTCATTATGCGTATTGTTAGCCTTAGATTAATAATTAGTTTGATTAGTGTCATCATTGCATCACCACTCTCCTATAGCAACCATTTTAGCAATCTTTAGTTCATGCCGCACGCCTTTGCACGCATTATCATTTTCATTTTTTTTACACATTACCAAAATTGGTACTAAAACAGCATCTCTTGTTTATGTAATTGTTCAAAACTCTTTGAAATGTTAATGGGAATAAATGAAAGTCTTTGAAATTTAGATGTTTTTATTAAGAGAGATTCAAATTCGAGCCACGTTCTAGGATTCCAATTGCACGGAAGTCCTTAACATTTTTTATACCAGAAGATTTTAAATCTAGTTAGCTTTCTACATGTTATAGTATGAAAACCAAAGGGTTAACACTTGTATGGAGGGCGTTTTTACGTTCTCTTTTTGCCCCTAGGGGAGATAGGAAAACGTCTGTTTCTCGACACCCCTTAATAATTGTCTGACTCATGTCCGCCTTAACACACCCGGTGACCTAGGGGAAAGAATCTCTGCACGCAACCACTAAAAACAAAACCCCATTTTGTATACGCCATCAACAAGTTTTACTTTTTACTTATCTCAAAAAGAGGTTTCAATATTTCAATGACAAAATCGCAGTTACTCCGACAGTCCGATATTTACGGTGTTTAACTTTTATTTAACATGACTGTATAAGATCGTTAGAAACAGCAGTTACTTTAGAGCTAAAAAGATTTTTAAAAGCATATCGTATCAAATATTGAGCAGAAATAAGGTTGTTACTCGTGTTGTTCATGTTTGCGGGTTACATAGTGAGTACCATGGATTATGTCGATTGTTACATGACAACAAATCTATAATAATATTTACCTTTTCTTCATTGTCTTTTGTTGCACATCTGTATGTCAATACACGAAGGTGTTAACTAATTTGGTTGTTGAATTTCATAATCTTTTTGTTCAATACCTTTATAATGCGATGATATTCACTTTTTCTGACTCATTCCCCTCTCTCCCCATTTCAATCTACTGTCCTTCTTCCCCCAGCAACCTCTGTGTCCTGTTACTCTTTCTTAGTGCTCATGCTATGTGTATTTTTTACCTTGATGTACATGCAATGTTAACGTCTGTGTTTACATGTATTTAAATTATTACTGTTTTTGTTGTTTTTATATTTATTATTATTGCTTGTAAATAAAATCACATGTAAAATCTACATTTATTTAATTTAGACGAATAAAATGAATTCAATGAAAATCAAATGAATTGAATTAAAAGTAGAATCAAGTTAAAAAGCACTAAGTAAATTTAAGAATCGAATCACCGACCCATCGAATGATTTGAACAAATGAAACAGGAAAGCAGCATTACAACTGAACGTTCTTAAAATCGATGATTACTTAAGATCTAGAAAATAAAATGGACTTTGGGACGGGAAATTTGAATTGATCGTTCAATTATGTGTGACTTTTCTGTTCTGTAGGTAATGGGACCACCAAGCCGTTTGCGTTTCAACAGTAACTGATGAAACAAACAACTCAGCAAAGAATTATACTAAAAGTAAACTCACACAAGAAATACGGACTCATTCGGCATTTCTGCAGTATTTTGGGCAACGTGTTAATGAAAAGGTTTTCATGTTGCTTCGAAGGATTAATGTTCACCAGGGGGCCGCCACCACGTGTAGAGTGCGTCATCAACCATCCATCGACAGATCCTAAACGGTTTAATCTCCGTCCTGTGTACGTTGCAGAGATAACGGAAAATCAACCAAACAGTCCTCAATACTGAAATACATACTACATCAACAACACCCAACAACATTCTAACCTGAAATCGTTGCCTAGATCCCCCGTCCCTCGGCCGTCCCGTATTCCTCTTAATCTCCACTTGTCCCGGCTGTAGCCACGGATATCAGTTTCGACCGAATAAACATCAAAATACAACATATCATGTGGATCGCAAGAATCTTTGAGAACTAATCCCCTCGTATCCATAGAGCATAGATTGACGATGTGCATGAGTGTGGCAAGTGGACATGGTTTCAAGAACTTTCCGGATGCCTGAATCGCACCGAACGAGAGCGCCCATATATTATCTAGCTATTTTTTTCTAAATGATGTTATAACCATTTTTCTTTCTATCGCTGCCTGTTTAGCTGTAGGTTTAATGGTAGTTCCGATGAGTAGTTTAGTTCTCGTATCGACCAACAAATGTCCTAAAAACAGTGGTCCTTGTTTTCTGAAAAAACGCCTGGTGTTGCCGCTATAATAATGCCGAAAAATTATTTTTCTGTCAGTCAACTGTTTCGTTTACCACACAAGTGTTTACAATAATTATATCGGGGAAAATTCAAATACTACTTTCGGGTTATCAGACTGTTAATTTTATTGTTGTATGTCTCTTGTTTTGAATGACACTTTGTACCATGTGATTTGGTAATGATGGATCTTAAAGCTGCTGTAAACCTGCCATATAACTTTCGTCCTCTTTTCTGTATAATAGTGATTTTTGTATAACTTTCCATGGGGAGCTAGTCCCTCTTTCATTTTCACGTAGTCAATGTATGAATGCATGAGGTATATTTAGAAGAAAACTGTCTAATTATTACAAAGCTGCAGAATGATAGAAAATCATTTGTTTTGGGTGTAATCGTGTTTTAAGAATCTATTGGCAAATGATTAGGATGTAAAAAGGAGTTTGGACCATCGGGATTTCCGTCAGAGACCTGGTCCTCTTTATCAAACTTTTCTATTGCGATGTAGAAAGCTTACAAAGCCGGGCAAAGTGCAATATTATGGACTTAAACATCTAAACCATGCCAAGTATTCACTCGATTGATAGAACTAGTGTTTAGAAATAGCGGAAACATATATATACATCTTGGTGCGCATGTTCAATATATGCACACGTTACATGTATATCATATATTTGTATTATACTATTTGTCACAATAATTGTAATGCACCCTTTCTAATCTTGTACAGAGCTCATTATATATAAAGGATCTTTTTTCAATTTTCAAGAAAAATTATGATTTGTTTGTTTTAGTTTGTTAAAATGGGAGTTTGCATTAATACCATGCGATCGTCGTGTCATTCAAAATGGCGTCCATTCGTTTTTGCACAGAGATTTTCAATTCAGTCACTCTGAGGCGCCAATATGGTGAGAGCAAACGTTTGAGGACCATTGTGGGATGCATGATCATACGAAGCCCATCAGTTATTTAAATCTCTTAGATATTTGATTTTCGCGTTTATGAGAATGTAGTATAAGATATATATATTGTCTTGCACATTGTATTCATTTCTCTTTTGTTTTCTTGGTACCTAATAAATTGTTTATTTCATTTCAATTATAAGTGTGATGTTCCTTTGTTTTCGTATGTAATATTGTAAGCATTGATACTCTAGGTGATTAAGACATGTGTAATTACACGGCCATGTTGGCTAAAATTGATCAACCATTCCCCCTTTCCTCCTCCATCTCTGTTTACGTCTCTCACTTACACACTCTCGGTGTTGGTGTTCTTTCCCCCTCCCCCATTTTTTTATATTTATCTAGATTATTGTTTTCATCGACAACGCTCTCTACCTCTCTCTCCCTCTCTCTCCCTCTCTCTCCCTCTCTTTCTTCCTTGTCCATTTTCTCCCCCTTTCGATCTCCCGCTGATCTTCATTTTTGTCTAGTTGTATATTCTGCCTCTCTGTATAATGTTGCTCTATCTTGACAGTTCTTAATTTCGTTCTCATCTATTCCCTCAATGTGTGTGTGTGTGTGTCTCTCTCCGCTCCCTCCTTCCCTCTATTTCTTTCTCTCTCTTCTCTCATTTTCACCACTACATTATCCCATTTTCTCTTTCTTCCCTTCCCTCTTTATTCAAGTTTCTCCGTTCCTCTTTTTATACCTCACTTCTCTTTAATATTTCATGTTTGTTTCTTTTCCTCTTCTCAGCTCTTACCCCCTATCTTCTCCCTCTTCTTCTTTTTTCTTCTCTTCTTCTTCCTCTTATTTTTTCTTCTTCTTTTTAACTCTCCTTCATCTTCTCCTTTCTTTTTCTTTTTTTCTTCTTCTCTCTCCCTCCTCTCTATCTGTAACTGTTTCTTCATCTCCCATTCAATCTAACAAGGAAATAATTTCTATCCATAAACCAATCCGTTATCACACTACGAATGCACTTTGCATCGCCTTGGAAGTCGGGGGGGGGGGGGGGGGTGGGCTAAATCCACACAGACAAATTAAAAAAAAACTTCTAAATTATATTTTGTCGGCATTTTTTCATTAAGGTAGTAATACCTTAAAGGGATAGTTGAGTTCTGTTGCAGAGGGCGCTACACAAAATAATTTTTTGTGAGATAATGAAAAACTGAGTGTTAAATTTGAAAGAACATAATATGCAAATGACAAAATCATCTTTGTTTGATCAAAATCGGTTCAGAGACGGCTGAAATATAACGATTTCTAATACTTGTGTACCACCACAAAATATTTTGAAAATTTGAAGAAACCGTTGAAAAAAACGAAATAACGCCTTTTACGTCGTATTTCAGCCAATGCCGATGTTGGCTTTTTTGTTGGCATTTTCGTGTTGCTTATATTTCCCACAATTAGCCGGCTCATGTATTGTTTTTTAAATTAAATAATTGTTTAACAGTCACCATGTTTTTTTGAAAGTGGAGCTGGAATGGTATGATCGTATTGGCTTAATTTCACACATTTTGGGGTCTAAAATTACCTTCATAGCAATTTTAGGTTCTATAAGGGCACTATAAATGTCATAGATAAGAAAAGGAGCAATAACCATGCACTTTGAAGACATTTGCGGTCTGAAAACAGAACTCAACTTTCCCTTTATATGACAGTATGATTCGGAATAGTTTCAACATTTGCAGTTAACCCTTTCAGAATATGAGGTGTAGGGTCGGACTGAATTTCCAAAAGGACCAATAACATTATTCTGAATGAATCTAAATGTGAATTATATCATTACAAATGATTTTTGAAACATACAGAGAGAAACTATATATTTTAAAAATCAATAACATAAGACGCTCACCTCCTCCTATAACTGAAAAAGGGTCTGTGCATGAAAATAATTTCGATTAATTGATTCAAGATCACATGACACGTTGAAACAGACACAAATGAAATCGATATCATTGAAACAACCGTTAAATATAATACGTTCGAAATTTATTTTTCAAGAAAACAATATAATTCACACAATCAGCTTCAAAAGGGGGGTAACATTCAATCCATTTTCAAGCATACAAGACTCATTCATCGCACTCAATTCAATCAGGTTTGGTCTTTAAATATTCTACTCAGATTTCTATTTCCTATCCAATAAATGCAATCAAAAGTTTGAATCTGATATACATTTTCCTAAGTGCAAGAGATCTATAATCTAGCTACATAAAAGAAATGAAATCAACAGAATCACATTGGTACAGTTAATACCACTATGGATTATCAAATAATTACACTATTAAGAGACCTTTTAATAGGACATTTCAAAATATGCAATGATGGATTTAGACACTAAAGTGCATGGACAATACGGTAAAATATTCTACCGTAATATTTGTGAAACTCGATCAAAGAGTGTAAAATTGAGATATTTTCATCCCGGGGAAATTATGAGTAAACTGTGCTTAACTTGTAAGCTAAGCGCAAAATACAATTGTACATAAAACAATTGTGTAAACTCGATCCAAGCTTTAACTCTGTCATTGTAATAAAATGGAATCTGATTACTCTTAATATTTAAAAACAATGATAATTGTAATAGTACGAAATTTGCTTTCATCTTATAGCCTATAAAAAATGCAAACTTCATTATATACTTTCAAATACATTAAACCCATTATGATTTGATCTACGACATCATAAAGCGATGTATTTACTTTAAAGAAATCGCTAGAATACTTGAACGATTCTTGGTATACAGCAATCCATAATGTCTTATGTATGGAATGCTTTGGGGAAAGAAACAGCAAATGATACGACTATATACAAATAAAAACAAACTAGCTATATAAGCAGTGAAACCAAAAATTATATGTAGACAAAATACGGAATAATAGTTATTGCTCATTAACCATAAATAGACATTTTAGATGAATATGTTGTAGCTTTGTATATTATTTATTTACAATATTTTAAACAGAATAGTTCAAATGATACATGATTAGGCTATACTATCTATACACTAACTGAATGGTGTAGAATACAATAACCCTTAATGTTTACAATTTATTTAAATGAGGTCTAACTCTACTGTTAAAAATGGTTTGTATAAAAGCTAATTCTAAGTTTCTCTCATAACATTAAACTGTTTGCTATGAACTTCTGTTCTATTAATTTGGTTTATAGATTAATCATTTTGGCCAGTATGGAATCTGGCACTCTTAAATGGATGGGGTACCTGCAAAACTGTATTCCCAGGTCTTAATGATACGGGGTACGTGCCAAATCGTATAAAAGCATTTATGAGAGTTGCTCCTAAGAGAGAGAAATAAAGAGAGAGAGAGAGAGAGAGAGAGAGAGAGAGAGAGAATGAGAGATAGAGAGAGAAAGAGATATATAAATATATACATATAGAGAGAGAGAGAGGGGGAGAGAGCGAATGAGAGAGAGAGAGAGAGATAGAGAGGGAGAAAGGAATATAAAGAAACAATAATTGCATGGGTTCGTGATCACTTATCCTCGTAGTCGTAGTCCCGAAAACTCAACAAGAAATCAAGTGGTTCCTGTGCTCACTCACCTTTAGTATTAGTAAGAAAGATACAGATAACAAAATATTATTACAGCAAAGAGAAAAAAAAAACTGCTATTCCTATTTCATTTTTTGTTCACCCTATAATAGCATGTAACGATTCAGCTATCTATTAGTATAGAAATAAATAAACGTAGACTCTGAGCTGAAATAAAAATGACTATAATGGGAGTATGATGCATTTCAAATCATCATACAAAATAAACTCTCATACACCAACCAACTAATAATGAGCTTACATTAAAAAAGAAAGCATATACCTTTAATTAAATCATATAACGGTTAGCTTTGATTATGGCAGGTTATCAACAACGGATCATCTGAAATGAATGAACCAGTCTGGACGTTCAAATATCATCATTCCACCATCGTCGAAATAGCATTTTCTCGCTATTTTCCGATCAATGTCGAAAGAGGGCAAATATGCATTGAATATGGCCAGGTGTTTTGCCATTTTGAAGAAAATAAAATGTCATCAGCACGAATAATATTTTTTCAGATGCATAATTCCAAAATTAACTTCACATTTTACAAATCCAATTTATGAGTAAATGAACTAGCGATGTGAGGTGGAAGGGAATAAGCGAGTTCGTAAATAGCTCTGGAACGCATGACCCCAAAATATCCACAGATCTTTTACACGATGGATACGTCCCACATGTGCATTTTAGAATAATCACTGCCAAAGGGATGGAGGTGCGTCATGAATACCTTTTGTTTGGCCCTCTTGAGAAGAATA